>SNQJ01S0002214.1:130812-210341 GCA_010110895.2 Picea sitchensis
GGTTGAGATCACCCAAAAAGAATGTGACCTCATAACCCACTTTTGGGTTTAATTCCTAAGTCACTTTATGTCCCATCCAAAATCACAAAAAGTGTGATTTAATGTTCACTTTACCAAAAAGTGACATTTTGCACTTTAACCAAAGTCAAGTACAAAATAGAACATAAAGTACATAGGACAAAGGCAAATGTCTCTCCCACATGTTCTAAGAAGGGATAACACATGGGGAACACCTCCCAAGGTACACAAATCAACATATTTGATGTGGGAAGTGAGATATTTTCCATACAAAACTCTCCCACCTATAGCTTTATATTTTATAGTTGTAAACCTACATGCAGTTATAAAACAAGAATTAATAAGGAGCACTTCTGAACTATGATTTTAGTGCCTTTGCACAATATGATTTGTCCTTTGATTAAATGATAATTACAATTCACTAGGTAAAAGGTGCAATTCCAAAATAAAAATCTTTTGACACAATTGATTTCATTAATGCAATTTGAAAATATACGATTTTAAAAAATATTTTGTAAATTTATTAATATAATGAAATTTTCAATTTCAAAAGATCTAATGATAAATTTCAGAAAACATTACATTCAGGTAAAGATAAATACAAAACAACAAATGGTTAACTCATTAATCTACTCCTTAGCGAGTTATTGTACTCTTACAGATATCCTCTTAAATGATCAATGTATCATTTTTTGTCCATCATTTTTAGATATTCTTGACTAATCAAAATGAATTGGTAAATATATTGACAATTGCATACCCCTCACAACCCGTCTAAAATAAGGACGAGAATATATGGATAGTGTATTTGTGCATGCAAAATATTGTCGTCCAAATGATAACAAGAATGTATAGACCATGTATTTGTGCATGCCTAATATTGCATGACAAAAAAACACAAACACATTTGAAAGCTTTCTTTTATTTTTTCACACAAATACTATGGTAAAATTTTTTACCAAAATCCAAAACAAAAATGGTTTAAATATTGATGTTAGAAAAGTAGTAGGTGGTGCATATATGCACAAATGGCTTTAGTAATTTCTAAAATCTTTATTATATGCATTCTATAGATAGAAATATTTCATATATGTAATTTAATCGATTAAAAAAATAATAATTTCTATAATTTTAAAAATCTCTATTATATGCATTCTATAGACATAGTTGCACTGCTCTTTCTATATAGTGTAATATGAAGCAGTTCACATTTAAGTATTTATAGACAATTTTAGTAATGATTTAATTTATGATGATATATGTTTAGCATACCTTTATGTCGCTATAATGTATATGTTGCAATTTCTTTATTTTCCATATATTGTAATATGAAGCAGTTCACATTTTAGTAATGGCATAACATTGAATAGACAATTTTATAATGATTGTTTTTATGTTGATTTATGTTTGGTATACTTTCAAGCACTTACAATGTATGTGTTAGTTTTTTTTGGTTTTTTAAATTATAATTTATGGTTCAATACTTTAATTTTTTTTTTTTTAATTGTGTACTAAAATTTATTTACCGAATTTTAATGGTTTGGTTTTGATATTTGCAAATATTGTTATTACATTTTTTTATCCACCAAACGATATGGGACCATAAAAAATTATTTCTAAATTTCATCATCATCGACATCTTCATTCTCATCTCTAAAATAAAATCATGTCTTATAGATCATACATTAAATTATAGAATTCACCCTAGAATATATATCAAGTTTTTTAGTCTACGAGGATTTACACTCTATCTCTCTTTTCAAAACTTACAATATTTTCACCAATTTGAGAGTTATTATAAGGGTTCATCATCAAAATAGTGAACCAAATTCAAATAAGATCATTTTAATTGCAATATATTTATGATTCCAATTAACAACATTAATATGAAAACTTCTCTCAACTTACTTCGACATTCCCATTTTCCCACTTAGGGGGTAATATGCTAGTTATTATAAAAACATGGAAAATAATATATTTTTGGTCATGGAATGTGATAAGTGTTGATTTCAAATGTCCTAGGGGGAATATGTATTCCAATTTGTCAACTAGAGAGTGTATAGTGTTCGAAATAAAGAGAATTGAAAAGGTTAGTGATGAAATAAATGCAGGGAGTTAGAAATTCAAACCCAATATTAAAATTGAGCATCACTAGTGGGAAGGCCCATGTCCCTTATCTATATATAATATGTTCCTAGGCATGGACATGAATCCCAGAGGGGGCTTCTTCCCACCTCTAGAACCTAAATCAATCTCCTTTGACACCCTATTTATGGTGATGGACAATTCCACGAAATATCAACCAACACATTTTGTGAGGAGACTCAAAAATATTCTAGAGATTCCACTTTGTCCATCATCCTCTAGGAATATGGATCTCAAACTAGGTGATCAAGGGATAATCGAGCAATTTACTAGAATTTGGTCATCCCCAAGATCTATGGAAACCTGGTTATGGAGAAAATTGAAAATTCTAATCAATGGAAATCGCGTGCACTACTTTTGTGGAAGGGGATTTTATCAATTATTTTTTAGGTGAAAGAATATAGAGATGTCACTTTTAGAAATGGCCCTTACTTGTTTGGCACTCGAGGAATGTACCTAAAAATGTGGACTCTAGAATTCAACCCTGAGCATGATGTTCCTTAGATATTTCTTGTATATGTTTGACTCCCACATTTATCTCTTCACTTCTAGAATGTTGAAACTATGAGAAGTATCTGAGACATCGTGGGCCACTACATTGATAAGTTATATCCCAAATATGGTGTTCTTTCATGCACAATAATATGTATGGAAGTTGTTTTGGAAAAATGGATTTCAGAAGCAATCCTCCTCACTCTAGACAATTGAAAACATGCACAACCCCTAGGCTATGAACAATTACCATTCAAATGCAATATATTCCATGAATATGGGAATTTTGACAAGGACTATAAGAATAATTCCCAAGCAACTAAGCCTATTCTAGAAAAAGAAGAGCAATGGAATATTTCCAAAAAGAAAATAAATTCTAGGCATNGCAATTTACTAGAATTTGGTCATCCCCAAGATCTATGGAAACCTGGTTATGGAGAAAATTGAAAATTCTAATCAATGGAAATCGCGTGCACTACTTTTGTGGAAGGGGATTTTATCAATTATTTTTTAGGTGAAAGAATATAGAGATGTCACTTTTAGAAATGGCCCTTACTTGTTTGGCACTCGAGGAATGTACCTAAAAATGTGGACTCTAGAATTCAACCCTGAGCATGATGTTCCTTAGATATTTCTTGTATATGTTTGACTCCCACATTTATCTCTTCACTTCTAGAATGTTGAAACTATGAGAAGTATCTGAGACATCGTGGGCCACTACATTGATAAGTTATATCCCAAATATGGTGTTCTTTCATGCACAATAATATGTATGGAAGTTGTTTTGGAAAAATGGATTTCAGAAGCAATCCTCCTCACTCTAGACAATTGAAAACATGCACAACCCCTAGGCTATGAACAATTACCATTCAAATGCAATATATTCCATGAATATGGGAATTTTGACAAGGACTATAAGAATAATTCCCAAGCAACTAAGCCTATTCTAGAAAAAGAAGAGCAATGGAATATTTCCAAAAAGAAAATAAATTCTAGGCATGTCACTTCAACCTAGAAAAAAGAAAGGTCTCTCTAGTGTCTAACTTCTTGGTCCCTTTAGGTTATGTTAGTCTCTAATTTTGTCTTGGTTTAGTGAGAAACCCTTGTCCTAAAACCCTCCTTACCCATTCTTCATTTTCTGTTTTTAGTCGATTTCATTTTTTCCATTTTGGTATTTTTTGGTTTGCATTATAGTCTTTGATAATTTATTTTAAGTTTGATTTTGAAAACACATTGTTTAAAATTGAGGTTTCTCCTTATATGTCATTTGAATTTCAAATTTTCAAGTTTTGATAAGTTGTTAAATGCGCTACGGGAATAAGCCTATTCCTGTAGCACCAAATAATCATTCCATGATATGCGCCTACCATCCCGATTTCGTTATGATGTCACGAATCATGGATTGAAAGTTCGTATGCATCCACGAAAGACTTGGTAATCATTTCCAAATCCAACGGTTTCAGAATTCAATTGTTGTGTACATGCACATGACTCATTTCAAATTACCCATTGCTTGATGATCATTATATGTTACCTATTCGAGTTGGCTTATTTCAGGCTTGTAGTGAGGAATGCAGGTATCCATTCAAAGCAAAGGTATACACTAACAATTGCAAGTGGAAAATTTGGAACCCGAGGACGACAGTTGCAAAATTGTGTTTGATGGTGCCAAAGAGGAGTGGACAGGTTGCTAGAATAGAACAAGAGGGTGTCAAACTTCTTGAAGCCTATCCTCAAATGGCTCAGAGGTTCAAAGTTGTCGGGTGGTTTGAGTTTCTCACCACTTTTCAGGGTTACGATGAGCAGGTTTCCATGGAGTTCTCTTTGAATTTTGATGGTCACGACGTCGAAATCGGTAAGATGTTGATGCTAGTGACAAAGAAGACTATCACAAAAGCTTGCAGGGTTGCGGTTAGAGGGGAAAGATGGTTGAAGAAAGAGTACGTGGTTACTGAATTTGTAAATCAATTCCTCCTTCCAGATAAGCAGAATACAGATTGGAGAAGGGGAACACCTTGCAACTGGGTTCGACTCGAATGGCACACTGCTTTGGGCGTGATTCACAGGTACATCACCTGCGAAGGAAGGTTTTCATTGGTTTATATCTACCATATAATAATACTAATGCACTTAAATGGTGATTACCCTTTAAATATCCCTTATTTTATGCTTAAAAGCTTGACAAAGATGTTTAAGAAAGTGTAGTCACTTTCTACCAATGCTAAAAGCAGTGTATTCCATCAATTTCTGATTAAAAGCCTAGTCATGTCTACTTTGACTGAATTACAGAAGCCCTGGAGATGGCTCACGCAATCCTTAAACCCTATCACTCAGCCCAATAAGCACAAGAAAGGCAGAGGAAGGAAGACCATCACACAGAGCCGAGATATGTCTGAAGAAAACCTTGTGAAAGATGAGTCTTCTGATATCAAGGTGACTAGGAGGAGCAGAAGTAAAAGACCTAGATGGGAGCCTGAAATTGAACCATTTCCCGAGGAAGATGCTAAAGGGGAAACCGATTCAGATAATGATCTTGCTGCTCAAACTACAGTCAAGCTTGAAATGCCCTCAACCAACAAAAGAAGTGATGCAACCAAAGGGAAAAAGGTTAAAGTTGTGTGTGTATCACAGAAACCTCGAAGAAATTCGACTAGGGTGACCAACAAGTATAGGCTGAAGTCAAAGGAAATGTTCAATCCATCAATTAAAGAAGAAAACACCATAATCATAGAAGATGATTCCGAGACTGATGAGGCCAGTACAAGGAAAAGGGCAAAAAGGACCCCATAGCCCAATAAATTTGTCATCAAAGGAAAAAGAATACTTACACCACCTACATGCCCTATAACAAGAGCCTCAACTAGATTAGCAAAAGCTAAAGAGATGGCTAAAGGCATCAGTGAATTCCCTGAAGAAAAACAGGATTACTTGGAAGACTCAGATCACTTACCAGATGTACGTGGAGCTTTAGATTCATCAATTTCCGAGGAAGAACATAGCTCATAATTAGTCTCAAAGTACCAGGTTAAAGCCAAGGAACCTAGTGTTGCCTTAAACCTGAATGAAACTACACCTTCTGAAGAATGTACAGGATTCAGAGTTAAGATTAGAACTGATAAGGAAAAGATCAAGGAATTTCAGAAAACAATAAAACAATTAAAGAAGGAGAAAGGACAGATAGAACAATGGAATGCTCACCAGCAAGAAAGGATTCAAGGTCTTAAAAATAAGAAGAAAGAGCAAAGGGAATTGCTTAAATAACTCAGGGAGATTAATTTCAGACTCTACTAGCATAATGTTGTGCTAACCACAAAGCTCAAGCAGAAAAATGCCAAAGCCACTGCTATGATTATATCCTAAAGGTAACATGGAGATTTCTTACAATCATGTTTAAATGTTTTCCAGGAAATATGGCAAAGCCTACTCATTTTGGTCAATGAAATGCTAAGACTTCAATCTGTTTTACAGAATCAACCAAAATTCATATTTTGCAGAGTCAAATGTAATGCTCACAATATTTGTTATATCAAGTTGTTGAGCTATGATCTATTTTGGGGTAGTAGAAGCTCTTTTTGGGTGAAATACCTTAGGTTTTAGATACTTTTCAATTCTAGTCATTAAAGGTTGTACTAGATGATAGGATCTGAAAGTTTTATAGATAGTTTAAATAGACAGAAGAAAGACCATGTTGTGGTCGAAAATTTGGAGATCTGGAGAACCGTTTTGTGGAGCTCATTGTAAAAGGAATTTATTTTCAATTGACACTTAATATCAAAGGCATATGGATGGTTAGAACTTGTTTTTTCTACTCTGTTATTTCTTTATTCATGCTTGAATTCATTATTTCAGATTGCAATGCTTTTTCATTCTTGATTGTTAATTTATACAGTGAAAATTTTGTTGTAAAGATAAATTTCAAGATATGATATCAAGATGATAATATTATTTCTTTATGATATATTGAGACGAGAACTCTTGTGAAGTTGACAAATTGAAGACTTCATCTTCCTTTTTCTTAAGTTGGTTTAGTCCATCTATGTGTCTACCTATTATTCATCCAGTGGGATATGCTATGTTTTGATCTTGATTTTCATGTCATGCTGTAATCTTGACCCATTTTTCAACCACCCAACAAAAACCAAATCATAAAACCTTAAAAATACCTTTCAATAAATGAATGATGACCTAGATTTCCCTCTCATAGTCAAGTGCAAATTTAGGGACTAACAGTTTTTGGTGTCATTGCTGGGGACAAAGAAACGAAGATATCTTCCCTGGGGAAATGACAAGTTGAGATTCAGATCTTGATGGTGAAGAATATTTTGAACAATATCTAAAGACTGTGATTATTCACATGACGACTCCTCTGTGGTAATTCTGGCTCTTAAAAGAGAAGGTAAAGGACCTAAAATTCCTCTAAATCCTCCATCATCCAATAAGAGACCAGTAACCAGAAAAACTCCAGATCCTGAGCCTGTAGTAGCAGTGCCAGATCCTGAAAAGATACTAAGAAAACCTAAAGTTCTTTCTGGTCAGTCTTCACTTTCAAAAGGGAAATTATCTTCAGAAAATTCTCAAGAAGAATCTTCTGAAATTATCAAAACCCAATAAAATGAAGATTTGAAACCCTAAAGTGAAATTAAGCATGTTGTTGAGTCTGATACAGTTTCATTCCCTTCAAACTTTTCAGAATTAAATCCAGAACAAAAGAAGTTGCTTATTGAGCTCATTAAATAGGAATATCCAGACTTCTTGCCTGTAACTGAAAATTCAAGAGGTCCCAGCACAAGTATTAAGAGTGAATCAAAGACACCTTCGTCATCTTTCAAAACTTTCTCATCTAAGGATTTTAGATCACATTATTTTTCTTTTGAAAATCCTCTGTTTCTCAGCCCATTAGTTGATCATAGTCCAGAAGAGAAATCTCCATCTGCTGAAGATCATGACTCAATGATAGTACATATAAGTTATAATACACAAGGGACCCTTTCACCTGCAGCATCACCAATCGTGCTCACTCCCAAAGTTATAAACACAGCTAATATGGCCGCAGATAGAATGGACCAAATAGTTGCAGCTAGGTATGCTCCCCTGGTACTTCCACAAGTCATGTATGTTTTTCCACCAAATGATTATATGAGATATTTGCCCAGATTTAATGGAGATGGATCATTTACTGCTGAAGATCATTTGAGTTTGTTTTATAGTTTTGCAGACAATTTCAATGTAGAGCATGTTGATGTGTGGATGAGATTATTTGTATAGAGTTTAAATGGGGAAGCAAGAAAGTGGTTCAGGAGTTTTCTTGCTAATTCAATAGTTGATATTGTAGCTTTAGATGAGGCCTTTCTCAATCATTGGGTAGATAAAAAATACTTTCAATACTACATTACTGAATTCGGTGCTTTAAGGAGGAAACAAGGTGAATCAATACCTGATTTTACCAAAAGGTTCAACCAGATGTATGGTAAAATTCTAGAGGAGATAAAACCTTCAAAGACATCAGCTAAAATCACTTTTGCCAATGCATTCGATGCTAAATTTTCCTTGTTCCTTAGGGAAAGAAGAACCACTACCCTCAGCCTGATGCAAGATGCAGCTATTGAGGTAGAATCAAACATATTAGCAACAGAAAAATTGAAGTCTAGAAGTGATAGAGATAGAAAAAAGAAAAAGGAAGAGCTGCCTTCATCTTCTAATTCAACATCCAATACTAAAATGGATGAAGTGTCTAAGATGTTGAAAACTATGTGGCAAGGTTGAAGATGGAACGAAAACAACCCAATAGACCTGCACAGGAGGGTGGTTACAAAAATCCAAATTAGTTCAGGATACCAAACAATGTACCTCAAATCTTACCAAGAGAAAGAAAAAACCAAGATGACCAAAAGGTGTTACCCCCTTTTTAGAATAATGCAGTAGATGAGGAGGAAGATGAGGTTGATACATAATAACACCATGCATTTCATTTGAATGATTATGTATCATCTCCTCTACATGTGACACAACAGGAATATGAATATGCTTTGATTGCCAACCAATTTGAGGAAGGGGATGGAGATGAGATTGTCCAGCAAGAACCTAAAGGGAAAAAATACAATCTCAGATCTGATTCCCAAGCACCTAAAGTAGATACACCTATTTCTACAAAGAAGGCCAATATTCCAATTAAGACGGGGGCGATCAAAGGTGTTCCCAATGTCCAAGCTGATCAACCATTGAAGCAACCTACCAAGGATAACACTAATGATATAAGGGAACCAGATAACAATGTTTATGTTTTCAATTTAGAACATGAAATCAACAAAATCAAGATTCCAATACCATTATTAGAACTCCTGAAAACAAAACCCTTTAGAAAAATTGTCCTTAAGGCTATACAGGCTCCATCTCATGTCACCTTCTCAGATACAGTCAACCTTGAAGATGAAAATACTCCTATTACTATTGGACCTAACATTGAATATAGAACTGATGCTTCTCCACCATTTTACATTTCACTAAATATCCATGACAAGATATTGCACAATTTCTTAATGGATTTTGGTGCTTCACATAATGTCATGCCTAAGGTGGTGATGGAAGAATTAGGGTTGGACATTACTAGACCATATCATGATCTCTATTCTTTTGATTCCAAGAAAGTTAAATGTCTTGGACTTATGAAAGATGTGGTTGTAACTCTTTCCCAATTACCTATGAAAAGTGTGGTATTAGATGTTATCATGGCTAACATACCACCAAAATTTGGAATTATTTTTTTGAGATCTTGGGCTAAGAAGGTAGGTGGCACTCTGTAGATGGACCTTAGCTATGCAACCATACCTATTTTTGGTGGAGAACAACGAAGATTATACAGAGAAGTCAGATTGGCTTATTTGGTAAGTGATCATGATAATCCCACTAATCATCCTATATATGTTGTAGAAGATGATCTAGGTTATTCTATTTTTCATATGAATGAGGAAATGGCAGAAGTATCAGTTAGAAAGTCAACAACTGCAGTGGAAAATAGTGAAGACAATTTCGTTTGGAAAATGTATTTTGACGGGGCTTGTTCAAAAGAAGGTTCTGGAGCTGGTATTGTTTTCATTTCGCCTACCAAGGAGGTTATTCCTATGTCATATAAACTCGAATTTGACACCACTAATAACATTAGTGAGTATGAAGCTTTTCTTTTAGGTTTGAAAGATGCAAGAGATACGGGTATAGATAAGTTGTCTGTTTTTGGAGACTCCTAACTTATTGTTTACCAGGTTAGGAATATATATCAAACCAAACAACAAAGATTGAAACAATACAGAAATGAGGTGTGGGATTATGTGGATAATTTCTTCTTGGCATTCAATATTACTTTTGTTCATAGGGATTTAAATCAGCAGGCTGACTCTTTGGCATTTGCAACAAGCAACTTTAAAACTCCAATGTTTCCTAATCTGAAGTTTGAAGTTGAAGTCAGACACAGACCCTCAATTCCGGATAGTATAAAGCATTGGCAGGTTTTTAAAGACGATGAGGAAATTCAGAGATTTTTGAAAACCATTGAAGATTTTTCTAACATTTCAATTGATCAAGATGACGAAGATGCAGAAGCAGAAATACACACTGCATAAGTTCTTCCAGATACTATTGTTGGTCACAAAATCATTGAACTGAAGACAAACCATATGCCCAAGGGTTTGGTTCCATTAGAAAGGTTGTTCGATCATAATGATGTTTCCAGGAAGGTTGTTATCCAAACAGAAGAAACAAATGTGGAAGACTGTGACATTAGTCCAGATGTAACCCCCAGGTTGGTAAATATATCTAGGAAACTGTCACAATAACAGAAAGAAGCATATGTTGAACTAATGAAACAATACTTAGATATATTTTCCTGGTCTTATGAAGATCTGAAAGTGTTTGATACAGAGATTATTCAACACAAAATTCCTCTGAAACCTGGATCAAAACCCGTTAAGCAGAAATTCAGGAAATTTAATCCTTTACTGTTACCTATAATAGAAAAGGAGTTGAAAGCAAAAATCATAGTGCCACTAAGATACTCAGAATGGGTAGAAAACCTTGTTCCCGTCAGGAAATTGAACGGAGAGATAAGGCTCTGTGTAGACTTCCGGAATCTAAACAGGTCCTCTCTGAAAGACAATTATCCATTACCAAAAATGGATTATATCTTACAAAAAGTTGTTGGCACAAAGAGAATTTCTATGTTTGATGGATATTCGGGGTACAATCAAATATCAGTAATGGAAGAGGACAAAAAGAAAACAACTTTTACCACTCCTTAGGGCACCTTTATGTATGAAAAGATGCCTTTCGGGTTGATGAACGCTGGAGCTACATTTTAAAGGGCTATGGACATAGATTTCATTGGGGAGAAAGACAGGTTTGTGGTTATTTACCTTGATGAAATCACAGTATTTTCAGCATCCGATGAAGAACATTTACAACACTTGAAGCAGACCTTTGAGAAATGCAGGAGGTACGACATACCACTTAATCCCAAAAAATCACATTTTTCCATGGAGGAAGGAAATCTTATTGGACACATCATTTCACCTGAAGGAATTAAAATAGATCCGGAAAGAGGAAAGGCTATTTAGCTGATTGACATTTCAAGAAATAAAAAGTCCATTCAGTCCTTCATTGGTAAGATTAATTTTTTAAGGAGGTTTATACCTAACTTTGTAGAGATTGTCAAATACATCACTGAAATGTTAAAAAAGGATGCAGAAATTAAGTGGATACCGGAAGAAAGAGAATCCTTCGAAAGGATCAAACAGAATATTGTTTAGGCACCTGTTCTAATTAGCCCATATTTTTCTAAAGAGTTCATGATTTTTTCATTTGCATCATAAAATACCATAGTTGTTGTTCTTCTGCAAATAAATGAGCAAGGCCACGAGCAACCTATCTCCTTCTTTAGAAAAAATCTCAGGGACTCTTAATTGAAGTATGATCTAATAGAAAAATAGGCCTATGCCTTAGTGAAGGCCTTAAAATATTTCAGAGTGTATATTCTTCAATCAAAAATTACATCTTATGTCCCAAGCAGTGCAGTCAAAGAAATATTGGTTCAGTTTGATTGTGAAAGTAAATGAGGGAAATGGATAACCAAAATCCTGGAATATGATCTCACCATAAATCCTACTCAGTTGATAAAGGGACAAGATATCGCAAAATTAATATCAGAATCCAATTTCAAAGCAATTGGATGATATCATCTTTCAGACATGACACAGGACTCTTCTGTCCATATTGAAGAATTTGATTTACAAATAAACAACAAGTATGTTTCTTCAGAATGGTACAAAGACATCGTATTTTTTCTGTTGGATTTTCAATCTCCCCCAGAGTTGGATAAATCAAAATATAGATCATTAAAGTTGAGAGATGTAAAGTACTGTATTGTTGATCAGACCCTATTTTGGAAGGACCCCAATGGTTTTTTGTTGAGGTGTGTGGACGAAAAGGAAGCTAAACAAATCTTTCAAGATATGCATCACAATGTCTGTGGAGGCCATCATCATTGGAAGGCTACTGCCTTCAAAATTCTTAGAGCAGGCTATTACTGGCCAGTTCTATTCTCAGATATTTTTGCTCAAGTCAGGGCATGTGAACCTTGTTAGAAATTCGGTGGGAAGCAGAAACTTATATCTCTCCCTCTGAAACCAATCATCGCCCATGGATCATTTCAACAGTGGGGATTAGATTTCATCGAAGAGATTAATCTTGCCTCCTCAGGACAACATAGATGGATTCTTACAGCTACAGATTATTTTACGAAGTGGATAGAAGCAATTCCGACTTGGAATACTAAAGACAAGGTAATCATGGAATTTCTAGAGGGATATATTTTTTTCAGTTTTGGCTGTCCTAAAAAACTGGTTACTGATAATGCACAGGATTTTAAGTCGAATTCCATGATTGAATTTTGCAATAAATATAATATCAAATTGTTTCATTCTACTCCCTACTACCCCCAGGGGAACGGATTGGCTGAATCTTCCAATAAGACACTGATAAGAATTATCAAAAAGTTACTGGCATAAAATAAAAAAGCATGGGATTCCAAGTTAAAATTTTCTCTCTGGGCTGATCGTATCAGCAACAAGAAGGCTATTGGGACATCTCCATTCCATATGGTATATGGGACATAATCTATCCTTCCAACTCAATTGGGCCTGCCAGTCTTAAAGTTTCTGCAAGAATAATAGGAAGAACCTAATGATGTCCAAAGAAGAATTTTTCAACTAATTGAAGTTCAGCAGGTCATAGAACAGGTTAACCAGAAAGTTGTTTCTAATCAGAACAAAATCAAGGCTACATTTGATAAAGGAACTAAGAAATATGTTTTCAATGAAGGGGATTTGGTGTTGAGATGGGACACCAGAAGAAAGGATAAAGCAAAACATGGAAAGTTCGATAATCTATGGTATGGTCCTTTCAGGATAGCCAAGGTAATCAACAATAACACTTTTCTCCTACATAATTTAGACAACACTGAAATTTTTGGGGGCCCAGTGAATGGGAGGTTCTTGAAGCACTATTTCATATAAAGGCTCATCAGGTTAGAGTTATTACAATAGGTTTTATTTTCAATAAAGACTCCATATACCCAATGGACTTGTTTCTACATTTATGCTGAGAATAAAATACTGACAGTCACAGGGGAATCAATGAATCAAAGATAAAGGAAAGGCAATGGTCTGTAGTTCTTGAAGTTTAGTATCAAAACTCCATCCCTAGAAGGAGCCAATTTTAGTCTCTAATTTGGTCTTGGTTTAGTGAGAAACCCTTGTCCTAAAACCCTCCTTACCCATTCTTCATTTTCTGTTTTTAGTCGATTTCAATTTTTCCATTTTGGTATTATGTGGTTTGCATTACAGTCTCTGATAATTTATTTTAAGTTTGATTTTGAAAACACATTGTTTAAAATTGAGGTGTCTCCCTATATGCCATTTGAATTTCAAATTTTCAAGTTTTAATAAGTTGTTAAATGTGCTACAGGAATAAGCCTATTCCCGTAGTGCCAAATAATCACACCATGATATGCGCCTGCCATCCCGATTTCGTTATGATGTCACAAATTGTGGATTGAAAGTTCGTATGCGTCCATGAAAGACTTGGAAATCATTTCCAAATCCGACGGTTTCATAATTTAATTGTTGTGTATGCGCGTAGGACTCATTTCAAATTACCCATTGCTTGATGATAATTATACGTTACCTTTTCGAGTTGTCTTATTTCAGGCTTGCAGTGAGGAATGTAGGTATCCATTCAAAGTAACGGTATACACTAACAATTGTAGGTGGCGAATTTGGAACCCGAGGATGACAGTTGCAAAATTGTGTTTGATGGTGCCAAAGAGGAGAGGACAGGTTACCAAAATAGAACCATAGGGTGCCTAACTTCTTGAAGCCTATCCTCAGATGGCTCAGAGGTTTAGAGATGCCGGGTGGTTTGAGTTTCTCACCACTTTTTAGGGTTAATATGAACAGGTTTCCATGGAGTTTGCTCTGAATTTTGATGGTCACGAGGTCAAAATCGGTAAAATGTTGATGCTAGTGACAGAGAAGACTATCGCAAAAGCTTGCAGGCTCGTGGTTGGAGGGGAAAGATGGTGGAAGAAAGAGTATGTGGTTACTGAATTTGTAAATCAATTCCTCCTTCCAGATAAGCAGAATCTAGATTGGAGAACGAGAATACCTCGCAGCTGGGTTCGACCCAAATGGCACATTTCTCTGGTCGTGATTCACAGGTACATCACCTGTGAAGGAAGGTTTCCATTGGTCTATATCTACCATATCATAATACTAATGAACTTAAATGGTGATTACCCTTTAAATCTCCCTTATTTTCTACTTAAAATCTTGACAAAGATGTCCAAGAAAGTATAGTCACTTTCTACCAATGCTAAAAGTAGTCTATTCCATCAAGTTCTGATTAAAACCCTAGTCATGTATGCTTTGAATGAATTATAGAAGCCCTGGAGATGGATCACGCAATCCTTAAACCCTATCACTCAGCCCAATAAGCAGAAGAAAGGCAGAAGAAGGAAGACCATCACACAGAGTTGAGATATGTCTGAAGAAAACCCTGTGAAAGATGAGTCTTTTGATATCAAGGTGACTAGGAGGAGCAGAAGTAAAATACCTAGATGGGAGCCCGAAATTGAAATGTTTCCTGAGGAAGATGATAAAGGGGAAACATATTCAGATAATGATCTTGCTTCTCAAACTACAGTCAAGCTTGAAATGCCCTCAACCAACAAAAGAAGTGCTGCAACCAAAGGGAAAACGGTTAAAGGTGTGTGTGTATCACAGAAAACTTGAACAAATTCGACTAGGGTGACCAACAAGTATAGGATGAAGTCAAATGAAATGTTCAATCCATCAATTAAAGAAGAAAACACCATAATCATAGAAGATGATTCTGAGACTGATGATGCAAGTACAAGGAAAAGGGAAAAAAGGACCCCATTGCCCAAGAAATCTATCATCAAAGGAAAAAGAATACTTACATCACCTACAGGCCCTATAACAAGAGCCTCAACTAGATTAGCAAAAGCTAAAGAGATGGCTAAAGGCATCAATGAATTCCCTGAAGAAAAACAGGATTACTTGGAAGACTCATATCACTTACCAGATGTACATGGAGCTTTAGATTCATCAAGTTCTGAGGAAGAACATAGCTCAGAATTAGTCTCAAAGTACCAGGTTAAAGCTAAGGAACCTAGTGTTGCCTTAAACCTGAATGAAACTGCACCTTCTGAAGAATTTTCAGGATTCAAAGTTAAGATTAGAGCTGATAAGGAAAAGATCAAGGAATTTCAGAAAACAATAAAACAATTAAAGAAGGAGAAAGCACAGATAGAACAATGGAATGCTCTCCAGCAAGAAAGGATTCAAGGTCTTAAAAATAAGAAAGAGCAAAGAGCATTGCTTAAAGAACTCAGAGAGACTAATTTCAGACTTTACTAGCACAATGTTGTGCTAACCACAAATCTCAAGCAGAAAAACACCAAAGCCACTGCTGTGATTATATCCTAAAGGTAACCTGGATATTTGTTACAATCATGTTTAAATGTTTTCCAGGAAATATGGAAAAGCCTACTCATTTTGGTCAATGAAATGCTAAGACTTCAATCTGTTTTACATAATCAAACAAAATTCCTATTTTGTAGATTCAAATGTAATGCTGGCAATATTTGCTATATCAAGTTGTTGAGCTGTGATCTATTTTGGGGTAGTAGAAGCTCTTTTTGGGTGAAATACCTTAGGTGTTAGATACTTTTCGATTCTAGTCATTAAAGGCTATACTAGATGATAGGATCTGAAAGTTTTATAGATAGTTTAAATAGACAGAAGAAAGACCATGTTGTGGTCGAAAATTTGGAGATCTGGAGAACCTTTTTGTGGAGCTCATTGTAAAAGGCATTTATTTTCAATTGACACTTAATAGCAAAGGCATATGGATGGTTAGACCTTCCTTTTTCTACTCTATTATTTCTTTATTCATGCTTGAATTCATTATTTCAGATTGCAATGCTTTTTGATTCTTGATTGTTAATTTATACAGTGAAAATTTTGTTGTAAAGATAAATTTCAAGATATGATATCAAGTTGATAATCTTATTTCTTTATGATACATTGAGACGAGAACTCTTGTGAAGTTGACAAATTGAAGTCTTCATCTTCCTTTTTCTTAAATTGGTTTAGTCCATCTATGTGTCTACCTATTATTCAGCCAGTGGGATATGCTATGTTTTGATATTGATTTTCATGTCATGTTATAATATTGACCCAGTTTTCAACCACCCTAGAAAAACCAAATCATAAAACCTTAAAAATACCTTGCAATAAACGAATGATGCCCTAGTTTTCCCTTTCACAGTCAAGTGCAACTTTAGGGACTAACAAGTTCTATGCAAAAAATATTGCAACTACAACCAATCAAGGCTCCTTCTAGTCAACCCATTGAAAAATCCTCAAAATATCCAAGTCATATCAAGGAAGGAAATATAGTTTTGAAATCAAATAGGTATGAAATTGTATCTCAAAAAGACTCAATCCCCTTCTCTAAAATTTTGGTATTTTCAAACCCATCCTCTACTTCGACCTTCAACCCATTGAAGGATCCTAGTATGAAATGTATACTTAAAAACATTGAAATGTTAGATCCATATTTGGCATATTCCCCAAACATAGAGGATACCATAGATTGATTAGAAGAACTATACAATATTCCTGGAAAATTGCATTTTTTATAGGTATTCTCACTAGGAAGAAATCACATCAACACATGAACGAATAGGAAAAATAGGAAGAGGAAACAAAATAAAGGTACCCAAGGAAAGTTGGAAGGAATTCATCAAAATAAAAGAGGGAAGAAAAAACAAATAAAAAAAGAATGTTGGGGATCCAAAATTCTATAGATTGAATGCTCATTACCGTATCCAGGACAAACAAAAATTATGGAGAAAATGCACCACCACAAGGTGCTAGTCATTATTACCCCCCCATCTTAGGGGTAACTAAGGAGATGATGTCTCAAGGCCCGCAGGTAGTAGACATGGAGTATCGAGAGTTGGATGATCAACAGAGCCCATGATGAGCATACAAATCCCCTCCTCTTCACCACACACCACCACCATCATCATTAATAGAGTAGTGTCCACCACATCAGTTTGGTCCACCGAATGAAATGAGTATTTCTTCATGAGGTAAATATTCCAATCTCATGGTAAGTATCATTTTAATATTTGGGGCATTCGAATAAGTTCAAGTGGGTATTTCCTTGATTATAGAATGTTTGCTCAGAAGTTATATATTTTTCCTTGTTTCACCTTGGTGGTTGTCCTGGGGTTATAATAATTTTTCCATCTCCAGGAAAAAGGGTGCTACTAGGGGTACTTATTGATGGTATTTTGTACCATTCCATATCACATTTTGTCACTTTCCATCTTCATACCCTTCGGTTTGTCATCGTGTGGGTATTTGGGTTACATGTACCCCAAAAAGGGGGTTGTACCTCAATCTCTTATGGGAAGAGGGGATAAAGGCCTAGATGTTGTTTTAGCTAGCATAATTAAATAAATAAAAAGGAAAGAGCAACCACAATCAAAATTCAATGGCGGGGATACAAAGGGACATAAAATCCATAGTCCAAAACTTGAGCTCTACCTTTCTAGGCGTTAGCCCTAAGTCCTAAGTGTGAATAAACATCTCACCTATTGAAAATGACTTATAAGTATCCCTCTTGAAAGGAAACACATTTAATGTATAAAATCATGAAATATTGTAAATAGGACTTTCTAATTATCTAAAGAAAATAAAGGAAATTGAAGGGCTTGGAAAAAGGTTGCACCCCAAACGAAAGGTAAATCAAGGATGTAGTGCACCATCCACAAAGGATCCCATGGAAATGAGACCATATGATACCCTTACATGTTAATGACCCCATGCCCAAAAGTTTCTCCCCCATCCACCTCACATTCATGACATGGTCTAGAGAGGGTTCACCCAAGAAATATTCCTCTACTTGGGTATTGGTTAACTCAATAGGGCACCTTGACAACCTTCCCATACTTAAACTTGGAAAATTATATAAAGTATTTGTAGCATGTGTTTAATTTGAAAAGGGGGATCTAATATACTTGTTTCCATGGCTCTTTTATTAAAATGATTTACTCGGCATGATTCATCTGACTTGTGGACCCTTGGAGCACATACCTTGTTTATCTTTGCATGACTCTACTTGATGGCATCATTCATGGAGGTGATAAGGAATTTGGATCTCCATAGGGGTGTGAAATCCCACCAGTTGGACGATGTGCCCCATTGATTGGAGGGAATTGATGATGAGTGTTTCACCTTTAAAGGACATCATGCCTCATGATGGAGGCTTGGGAAGATGAACCACACTTGAAATCACCCTTTCATGATAGAGCATTCCACTATTTCATCATGATGTCACATGGCATGGAGGGTTTCACTTGGTGATGTTGTTGGACATCACCCACCTTTTAATTTATTTATGGATCTTTTGGGATGATGTGGAACCATGGGGATATGACATCCTATCCTTTGAAGGCTATATCACCCAATTTCCACCATTGAAGAGAACGTTGGTGATAGAGGGGAAAACCCCTCTATGGCTACACCAGGGCTTACAATGTAGGCAGATCAAAAATTGTTTAAAAGTCTCCTACTTCTCTAACTACCCCATATATATCCCTGACTCATACATAAAAAATAAAAATGAGAAGGATCAGTTAACGGTACCTTTACTCTGCGTCCGGTAACGATCCTCTCATGCTTGATAGCTTCATTGAATGCAAGCCCCCTCCCAAGGCTGACCTACATTCACAAACAGATAAACAAGAAATTACAAAAATGAATTTCATATATAAATCATGGGTTATATGTTAGAATAAAACATAAATCAAATGCAAACATTCGACACATCATATTTTGGGACAGGAAAAGTACTTATTTTATCGATAATACAATGATCACTTACAACAAGGTTGGCTATTGCTCCATAAACCTAGTCCACGCTCCTCTTCACCAAGCTCGAAGTGTACCTCCATGTATCTTTCTCCTCTCAACCTCTCTCTAGGGAAATGGATTGGGTTTATGATGGCGGGAAAAGGGAAAAATAGGGAATTCTGAGGCAATTCTCACAAGATGGCTGCAATTTCTTGGGGCAAGGAGGGGATGTGAAACGTGCAGAGTTTCATTGTTCTTATGTGTAGATGTGGAATGAGACCCCAACACCTCCTTTTATATGAAAAAAGGATCGTTATTTGGTTGGGTGACGGGCTATAGGCGGTGGATCAGTTGAGAAACTACCCAATAGCCCGTAATCTCAAATAATTCCTTGTAACTTTTTATTTTTTGCAACTTTTGAGAGTATACGCGGGCTGTAGTGGTGCAACTAGCATACATATGTGAGATGTAGTGGTGTAGAAAGCATACATACGTGGAAAATAATGGTGCAGGGTGCGTACATCTTCAAAAATATGGTTTTTAAGAAGAGAAACTCAGTGATGGCTTGGCAAAAATAGCAAGTAAGAGGGATAGATGCCAGGTATGCATGTGTAGAGAAATTTAGGGTTATAAAATATGCACCCTAATGTGTGAGGTTAGAAGAGCATCTGATGGCCAAAATACATTACAAAATCTTCATCAATGTACAAAACGAGTGAGCCCGAGACTAGAGTTCGGAAGGTGCCATCTGCAAAAATAACAATTGTGTCTCCAAGGCGGGCATACCCATGCTCGTGATGAAATAAATCATGGATTCCAATGAAATACACTATATATCCATGTTGTATAACTATATAAAGTGTATCCGCGAGAAATACACATTGTATCTACATCTCAAAATCAAAGATATACAAGTATAGGATCCATCTTCAAGAAGCCAATAACGTTTGATGGCTGGAGATGAGGTCTTCAAAGCTCGAGCAACAACTTCAAAATATTAAAAAATTGGGTAGGAGTACAATGTGAGTGTATGAATTCACTACCCAGAGTTCTTCGATGACTCATTGAGAAAAGACAGGAGGATCTCGATGATCATGCAGAGAACTTCATTGATTTCGAACAAGGAATTGATTGGACTTTTGCAATGGTCGGGCATGAGGTGAAGAGAAAAAATGCAGAAAGGTTGACTCAGGTTGGGTGAAACTTCCCTTGGACAATAGCACGATCAATGATTAGACTCAAGCAACATGAAATTGACATAAGTTCATGATGCATAAGGCAATGGAAACTCTCCATGTGTTTGGAAGAATAACCAAATGGAGGAGGACACATATATATGTAACGAGAACAACTTCCTAAGGTCATATTAGATCAAAAACCCTGATGAACAAACGAAAGGATGTGGTTTGTCCAAGGGCGACTCATTTTTCTGCCAAAAAAGAATATATATTTCTTGTCCTCTATAGGGGGTTTTTTTATTTTTGACTTTTTCAAATTTTTAAAGAGCTTGAAAAAGAATAAAATAATGCTACATTACAAAGGAGAAACGAGTGTCTCAAGCATACTAGTTCCAAGAAAAAGGAACACACTAATTCTCAGAGAAAGAAGACATGTGTAGGAAAGGACACTCGGGAAAATTCCTCCATGGGTCAGGGTGTCAAGACGCAAAGGCAAAGTGATACAAGGATTTCATATAAGGCATGCTTCAAAGGTTCAATTGAGAGCAACATGGTGCCGACATTAGGCCAAATACGTAGAGATGCAAATGTGATTAATAAGACACAATGAAAACCCCCTTCAATATAATTTTAACGAGCTCGAAGAAGGTAAGCTCGGTAGTTTTTTCACGTTTTAGAGAGTTTGAAAAAACGTAAATGAAGACTCCACTAGGGTACCTTTTTCAAAAATGGTCTAGTCAGTTTGAAAAAGGGGTAAACTAGCACCGAAAAGACATCTATTCAAAACAATTTTAACGAGTGTGACAAAGACAAGATCACTCGGAAATCTTTTGAATTTTAAGGAGTCTAAAAAGAGATTAACGATGGACTCACAACCTTTTTAAGGATTTAGTCCCCTTAGCTTGAAAACGTATATAATTTACTTAGGAGAACTCTCCCGAGGTGTACCTTTTGCCTTCGTAATCTACAAGCCAGAAAAAGGGGTAAAATCATGCTAGTAGATGTTTTTCTGGACCAATTTAACGAGTGTGAAAGAACAAGGTCACTCAATGATCTTTTCAATTTTAAGGAGTCTGAAAATAGATTAACTATGGACTCTGTGTGGGATTTTCTTTTGGACAAGTTTAATGAGTGTGAAAGAACAAGGTCACTCGACGATCTTTTCAATTTTAGGGAGTCTGGAAAGAGATTAACTATGGACTCCGTGGGGGTTCCTTTTTCATAAATTTAGTCCTTCAGGCCCGAAAAAGGGTTAAACTTATACATGAGAATAATTTTCTAGCGAACTGAAGTTCCTAGAGTATACCTTTGTTCGTAAAATTGACCATCCACACCGAAAAAGGGGTAAACTACCACCGAAAAGATGTTCCTTCGAGTTTTAGTTTGGTGAGAGTGAAGGAAAACAATATCGCTCAGAAATATTTTCATGTTTCGAGAGTCTGAAAAGGGATTAAAGAAGTCTCCAAGAAGTTACTTTTCTCAGTTAATCCAGATGATATTGGAAAGAATAAATATAGTCTCATCGGATGTTACTTTCATATTTCAAAGAGAGCTTGAAAGACAACAAAGAATTCTCATTTTTGGGAGTCCCAAGGGTAAGGCCAAAGGTGATGGTTCATTAGATGAATGAAGCTCAATATCGTAATCATGATAAGACTAAAAGGACTCCCGAGCCTAAAGTTGTAGGAAACAACATGGACGCCAAAAATGCAACAAGGATCTATCTAGGGAATCCATGTAAAGGTAGGCTCTACCACCTAATTACGACACTTCTAAAGAAACAATGATGGTTCTGTGTCACACTTCGGTGGGATTGATACTATGGAAAAGAAAAAAATATAATGAGATGCAGAAAGTGGATGTGGAAACCTAACTTATACGCAAAAAGTTGGAAAAAAAACTTTTACCAAAGGACCTTTAAAAATGACCCATCTCCCCAAAAAAATTACCAAACCAAAAGAAAAGTGTGGCATGACATCCAACAATAAACTCAAGAACCACATTAAATGATTTTAAAGCCAGCAAAAATGACAAAAGGGTTCAAAAAGGTGGAAAAAAGGGCCAAAAAAGTCTATAAATAGAAGCTGACAACTCATTTTCATCATTGCAATTTGAAAATTAACTAAAAGGTAAAAAATACCCCTTTTCTAAAAGAGTTGATTCTGGGAGCTTCAAAGGATGAAACAAACTTTCGCTCAGACCAAGTAAGTATAAACTTGTCCCTCTTGCATTTCAATAATTCAAATTTTCATAGTTTATAGTTTTTCAGGGCGTGCACCCTCCTAAAAACGGAGGCCGTATGTGTACGTGGGCTTTCAAATGATAGCTCGTGTACATCCGTGGGCATAAAACAATTTGCCCATAGATGTACTCGACTGTGTCCAAAACATCCCACGTAGACCCTCAAAATCATTGAATAATAAAATATGCAAGAGTTAACTCCCCCTTGAACTTGTCATGTAACAGGATGTTTGTACACTGGAGGGAGAGGGAACACAAAAAGATCAATATCTTGGTTTATGAAGACCCTACTTCTATCGCCGCATTGAAACAATGTGGGTTATGGAAGTTCTACCAGTGTCCATTCATGAGGAAACAACCCATGTTGTTGAATGCCTTGGTCGATTATTGGCACCCTGACGCAAAGATATTTATGCTTGAGGGGCAGTCGTTGACTCCAACAAATGAGGACATATATTTCTTGACTGGCCTCTCGAGGAGAGGGGAACCAGTCAACCTGCGTACATTTTCCCCTGGTCCTTTCAACATCGTCAAATTTATTAGAATTCATTGTGAGGCCGACACTGAGAAAGTAGGTTCTCAGGTGCCTATCCACAAGATCATCAACCTATCACTGAAGGTGATCATTTTTATTATTGGGCGTATCACTGGATTCATGACCCTACACCAACCTTCTCGGGCACACATGTATTGTGCAATGTAGTGCCTAAACACATGAATATTCGACTAGAGAATGACCATGTTTGACTGCATGAAGAGGCAACTCACAGAGTGTCGAGGGTGGAGTAACAAGAAATTTAGGTTTGGTACCATTTTGTGCTCGTTCTTCTTCGAGAGTGTACCCAACATGAGTCCACGAGAGAGAGTACAGGGGCATCTGGCCTCCTTCCTAGCAGTGTGTAGGTGGACAACATTGCTTCCAGGACAGGGGGGAGGAAGGACCATAGAGGCCTTCAATGATAAATTCTTTGACTGGTGGGAATGAAAGATTCTAGTGATAGAGGACTACCCCTACATTGTAATCAACTTTTCTATGGATCCGGACATGCCCGTACCTCCTGGAGAGGAGTGAAGAGAGATGGGTACAGGTTTTTTTAAAGTTATTTAATTTTTAGTTTCTTTTATATATATATCATTTTTATGTGTATTAGAGTATCTGAAAACTATGTGTCTGTTATGTACAGACGTGGTACCAGTGCATCCAATAGAAATATTGAGGACCAGGTGATGTCCTTGACCAGAGGCAATACTGACAGTAGCCAGTGGACCAACAACCATAGGGGGACCTCCAACCATAGAGGTTGAGAGAGTATTGAGATCGGTGGAGAAAAACCTCACCGCACTCACTCATGCAGTTCCCATGACTGAGATCAAGGATCTCCCGCCATCTATGTAGACTTACGTAGTTGCGGTGCCATAGACATGGGTCCAACTCTTCTGGCATTTGGAAAACATCGTTGTTCACTACAACAGGGTCAATAGGCCCCGAGCTTAGATAGGATGGACTCTTTATTTGCCAAGGGAAATCTTTTTGTATATTTTTTGGGGCATAAGCCCCGTGATGTATACCGGATATTACTTTTGAGTCGTTCGTTCCCACTGATGTACTCTAACATTTTTTTGTATATATATGTATTTACGTCTTTATGTCTTATGGATCACATTTCTTTACAAATGTATGTACATGTGTATGTGTGTGCAATATGCCAATCTAATAATTGATTAGCTAGAGTATTTGTCATTTGATTTAATCTCTTAGGAACATGGATATACATAATGTAATCAAAGTAGTTTTCTAAGAGACGTACTCTAAGGAAACATCGGTGTAAAGTAGGATCGTAAATGTGGTAAACCCCATTTAACTAGGACACAACCAGCTGATCATCTAAGTAGACCCATAGGTAAGAGATACCAAGCGACAAAGAGTCACGAAGAAACTCTATTATTGCATTGTACTTGACGACATTGTTTGTGGCGTCACCTAGACAGATACCTCTGGAGGATAGAAACTGGCCTTGAGGTGTGAAAATCACCCAAGTTGTGGAAGCAAGCATCCGAGTGTGTCATCTAGCGCCATCCACGAACCCAACGAGCACCTATGATTCACTTGACATATTCCACAGTGAAAACGATTATATAAATAATGACAAGTCCATAAAACAAAAAGACAAAAACAATTGTATAAGAACTATACATATGTACAAGAAGTCACTCAAGCGACCAACCTAGGAGTAATACTTCTTGAGGTAGAGCCCATTTCTAGGCTTCGCCAAAGCATTTCCCTCAAATTCAACTAGATGATAAGCATCCTTCTTTAAGACCTCTTTCACAATGAAAGGTCTGAACCACATGGGTTTGAACTGGCCTTCCCTGAGGGGATCCTTATCTTGGTCGTAGACCATTACAAGGTCTCCTTCGAAGAAAATTCGAGGAAAAATGAACCGATCATATTGAAACTTGACTCGTTTCTTGTGAGCCTCATTGGCCAAGGCTTCATCACGACATTGCTCATCGAGATGCTCGAGATATAATAGGCGTTCCTTAGGAGGTGAAGTGTCTGGAATTAACTCTACTTCCAAATTTAAAGACAGGATCTGGCACTCTATAGGAAAGAATGCTTCTAGCCCGTAAATGAGATGAAAAGGTGATAATCTGGTGGAAGTATTTACAGATGTTCGGTAGGCCCAGAATGTCGAGTACAACATCAAATGCCAATTTGACTTGGAATAATTTATCCTTCATTGTAGAATAGTCTTGAGGGACTTATTCACAACCTCCACCTGACCATTCGCTTGTGGGTAGTAGGGTGATGAATTCTCTTGCCTCAACCCAATATTTGATGTTAAATAAGACATAATTTTGTTCCAAAAGTGACTGCCATGGTCAGTGACAATATCCTTTGGGATGTCGAACCTTGCTACTATCTGGTTAAAAATGAAGAGAGTTGTTGTTTCTCCATCATTGTTAAATGTTGTCATAGCCTCAACCCACTTTTTGAAGTAGTATACTGCTACGATGATATAATGATGCCCCCTGGTTGAAGTTGGGTGGCATGTAGTAAAATCAATCCCCCACTTGGTGAAGGGACTAGCAACAATGACGAGAAACATGGGAGCAGGATGTGCCCTCATCTTCCAAGAGAAGATCTAACACGGGTGCCACTTCTTGACCGAATCGATGCAATCCTTGATTAACATAGGCCAAAAGTAACCGACTCATAGAATATTTTGGGTTGTTGCCAACCTAGACAAATGACCACCACATGCTCGAGTGTGGCAGTCGTTAAAGAATGATTTCCGCTTCTTCGTATATGACACCAATGAATAATCTAATCTAAACTTCAACAATACAAAGTGTCATCGAGTATGAGATAGTTTTGTGCCTGATGGAGAACTCATCTATGCTCCCCACGAGAATCAGAAGTAGGGCACCTCAAATTCTGGAGATAGAATAGTGTATCTCCATAAAAGGGGTTTGAAGATGCGATCAGGAAAATATCTCCTTTAATAGGATATTCTTTGGGCGTAACATCACTTGATTCGACTGAAAGCTCCGAAGTGAGTTTTACAAAGACCAATGACTTTTTGGATTTCGTGGAAACAAAATCCAAGTCAAATTCCTGGAGGATTACAATCCATCTACTAATATTTTCGACGATGACGCGTCGTGTCAACACATATTGAAATGGATTCAAAATGACAACGACGATGGTCTTGCGAAGCAGGATATAATGACGGAACTGTTGGATAGCATGTATTGCTGCCAATGTGAGTTTATCAACATGGGAGTAGTTGAGTTCTGGCCCATCAGGCCTCGGATTAGGTAATAAATCACATGCTCTTCGAGCAGATCATCCTCTTGAACCAAGACCATATCGATGGTTGACTCTGTGGTGGCCAAGTACAATAAGAAATATTTATTATAATTGGGAGGTGGAAGCAGAGGGGCATATGTGAGGGTGCATTTCAACACTTCAAAAGAGCATGGAGCATATTTGTCCCAATAGAAAGGGACTCCCTTTTTCAATAAAAGCATGAACCCTTTAGTGATCTCGGCATAGTTTGCGATAAAATTCCAAAGAAAGTTTGATTTTACCCTGTAATCTCTGAAGTTGAGGGACTGTGCATGGGGGAGGCAACTGAACTATTGCCTCAACCTTAAAAGGATCGACCATGATCCCTGTTGTCGAAACTATGAAACCTAAACGATGACTTGATGTCACACAGAACCTGCACTTGTTGGGATTCAAGTGAATCTGATAGTATCAACATCATTTAAATATTAGTCAAAGGTTTGTGGGATGATTAGATCTCTTGCAAGAGAATGATGCTAGATCATCGAGATAAGCCTCGACTATATGTCTAAGATCATGGAAAGAAAAAGACATGGCCCACTGAAAAGTGGCTCCAACACTATTCAGGCCAAAAGGCATTTTATGATAAGAAAATGTGTCCCACAGACAGATACAAGTTGTTTTATGTTGGTCTTCTGGTTTGATTTGAATTTGGTTATATCCCGAAAAACCATCCATGAATGAAAATACCTCATAGCCTGTGCATTCATCGACGATCTGGTCAATGAATGAGGTGGGGAAATTATCCTTTGGAAAGGCCTTGTTCAAGTCATGGAATTCCATGCACACTCGAATCGTACCCTGTTTCGTGTTAACCAGAATGGGATTTTAGACCCATTGCATCAACTGTACGAGGTAGATGAAACCAACTTTAAGTAGTTTCTCCACTTCAACCTTAATAGATGTCGCTTTCCGAGGAATCATCGGATGAATCTTCTGTCAGATCGCCATGGCATCAGGATAATCCATTATCTCATGTTTGATGATTCTTGGATTGATGCCTGGCATTTCCTCGTAATACCAGGAAAAAATGTCGCATAATTTCCTAAATAAGTTTGTATAGATCTGAATCTCTTCAGGGGAGCAGTCCACTCCGACAAAAAAATTCTCCATGATGCCAGGGGTTTTGAAGATGTCAATAGGTATCGTTACAATGATAGTTTCCATATTACCCCCGACGTATATTGTGCGCATAGCCAGAGGATTAATAGGACAAGACCTATCTCCATTCATAGTGAACACGAATTCATCGGCCTCTATTCTTCTTAATTCCGGGAGGAAATAAGATCTATGATGGAGATCATCCCAGGGTTTGTCCAGACTAATCAATGCCTCTATAATATCCTCATCAGAGGGAAATACCTAGTCTAAATAATCTATAGTCACAGGGGAACCTTGATCCCAGATATGCTCTAGAACTGGATCTAACTCCTGTGCGAGAGTTATATCAGGGTTGGAAGAATCTTGTTGGACAATACTATACGCAAATTTTGTCGCGGAAAAGGGAATGGCCATGCCAACATTCCATGTCACTTCCATCGTGGCTGATGGGGAAGGAAGGTTCCATGGATTGTGAAAGTAAGTCATTTGGAATGTCGACACTTGAAAAATATCAGCCCTGGGCTGGTCGGGGGAAGCCGATATAAGCTTGACATCGCCAAAAGGAGGTGGGTAGTCGAAATTACCCATCAACAGTGGGGACAAATAACCCCTATGTTGATGATGTCGGGATGAGGGTTATCAATCATCATGACCGTGGATACCTCCAATGAAGGTTCAAGATGGGAGAAAGACAACTGATTAATGGATACGATCTGGCCCTCATGTGGAAACAACAAGACTCGGAAAACTGTGGCAACCACTACATGCATAGCATAGGTCCACCTCCTTCCAAGCAAAAGGTTTTAATCGAGAGGCGCATCGACCACTTCAACTTTGATGCACATGGTATTCCCTCCTAACTACACAGTGAAAGAAGGGATGATTCCATGTGGTTTGAAAGAATGACCGTCGAATGTAGAAAGTAGAGTAGGTGATGGAGACAAAACGAGTTGGCCAATGACATCACGCATGTCGAGGCACCCTCATCAACCATTGTACGAAAAATGTTTTAGGTAAAATATTTCGTGGGGTAAGCCACTACTATCTGAAACATGACATGGTAAGAGAGAAGATGTTTTAAATTGGTCATATCGAGAATGATCCTTCCTGGGTTACAAGTCTCTATAGAACCCAAGGCGGCTAACATAGATTTTCTCTATGAAGGGAAGCTCTAGAGAACCTCCAAAGCTGACATCAGGCAAGAGTTTTGTGACAAATCCTCCACCACGGAGTATTTCTGGGCGGCCCTCGCATTTGGATTGTGAGAATATTTCTTGAATTCCCCTTTCGGGATGTGTGTCATTTTTTCACCTATAGTATTCTCAATCTGGAGAGGAACATATGGGTATACGGCTTCTTTACCCTTTTCAGCAGATTCCGACATTCTGTAATCGTGTGCCCTAGTCCCTATGTAAGCATCACCTTTCATCATGTAAATGTTTGTTGCCGAGGGATTACTAGAAGATGGAGGGGTCCCTGACTACCCCCATTCACGCTCGAAGAGGCTTGAGTCATATTTTTTCCATGAGGAAATGGGTTCATTAAAAAAACAGTTTGTTGTTGCACCAATAAATTCTAGGGCTTCACAAGTCGAGGTCACATGTGAGTCAGGTGGTATTCCTTGCAAAGGTTACATGGATACTTCGATTTTCTATTCTTTGTGTTGCCCCCGCCAGTAGTGTTGTTGGGTTTCTTATCCCCCTTACCCTTCTTTTTTTGTTGTTTTTTATTTCCATTAGATTGTTGGTTGGCCTTCAGGTTCGTTGACTACAAACTGTGTACGTCCGACGTTTGAGTAGGGGGAACAGATGAACCTGAGGTCTGGCTGGTTGTTGTTTGTTGTATCGACAATTGTTGTAATTTATTTGACAGTTGATCAATTGACTTTCCTTGTACTGAAACAACTATACCATTGGCATGTGGTCCATACTTTTGTCTGTCTTTGTCAAGGATGGACTGTGGTGCATTTAGAAAAATATCATAGAGTAAACCAGACTGAGAGTATATCAGTTTGAGTTGTTGAGATCTCATTATTTCCACCTCCTCTGAAAACACTCCCGGCGTTGCAATGTCCTTGGATAACTGAGGTACCAAAGATTTCAGGAACCACTCTAGTAGGAAAATTGGTGGGACCTGTACCTTAATCAAACTCTTATGTCGCCACCATTCTTGGATATGATCTAAGATATGATCGACTTTGGTCTAAGATATGTTGGACCTAAAATTAAGGATTTAATTGTAAATTGGACCAAACTAAGACTTGGGTTTCCTCTATAAATAACAGGAAATTCTTCTTTCATTTCTCATAATTCATCATTGTTGGTGGTAAATATTGTTGTTTAATAAATGCCCAATCATTTAATTGTCAACCTGAGGAGTTCGTAAACTTATGAAGCACAAGCACGGTATATGCAGTATCGAAGTTAATTTAACCTAATCTAATGTTATAGCTATAACTGATATGTTGGACCTAAAATTAAGGATTTAATTGTAAATTGGACCAAACTAAGACTTGGGTTTCCTCTATAAATAAGAGGCAATTCTTCTTTCATTTTTCATAATACATCATTGTTGGTGGTAAATATTATTGTTTAATAAAGGCTCAATCATTTAATTGTCATCCCAAGGAGTTCATAAAATTATGAATCGCAAGCACAATATATGCAGGATTGAAACTAATTTAACCTAATCTAATGTTAAATCTACAACTGAAATTGAATCATTAATCTAATGCAGGAAGCTAAAACAAATGACTTGGAATTGAATTGCTAAAACACACGACTGAAATGAAATTGCGTAAATGAAATTAACTTGAAATGGAAAATTGCATCAAAGGAAAAACATGTGAAGAGAAACAATATGACACATGTGAGCTCACACTAACAGTAAAGAAATCACAATTACATCACAATGATCAAATGAAAAAATAATGAAGTCATGAAACTGATCCAAGAAATGACTATGAACCAAATGACTAACTCCTATCATTGATTTCTAATCATTTTCTAGCCTAGCTCTAATCGCCTTCTAATCCCATAATGACTGATTACTTTCTCATGCTAATGACTACTCCCTCATGAAGAGAGAGAACTCTCTTTTATACATGAGAGCTTTGAAAAGAAGATAAGCATCTCATAATTACAGATACACTTTTCTCTCAACCAATTTCCCATTATTACAAAATATGATCCCTTCAAATCCTCACACATATCTCTCATATATCTTGGATAAGATATGTTATCCATTCCCCATGATCTTATCCTTGAAATAGGCTTGAATTATCTCCTCAAATATTGAAATGGTGGAGGAAGTATTCGATAACTCTTTTTGAATTAATCCTTCACATATTCCTACACATTACAAAGCTCACACATTTTTGAGATATATATGAAAACATGTCAATTTTATAATATTTAATCATAAATTCTCTTTTAATACTAAAATTAATAAAGTGGAAAATAATAAGGTGAAACCCAAACGTGTTTATGAAAATGGTATAATGAGGTGATAAAATGTGCGGAATGGCGAAAGGAAAAGAGGATGGAAATGTGACATTTCTGAGACCCAACATTTTCCCCTCAACTGAACTTGTTGCATGTCTTCATTAAACTATGCATAACAAGCTTTTTCTTCTCAATTTTGGCTTTGCATTATTATATTTCTTAACAATAAATAGAATGCACACCCCCTCGCCCCCCCCTCCCCCCAACTTATCTTGTTGCATGTTCTCATGCAACCTTGCATAATTATTCTTTAGGACTTTTGGCTTCTTAATGAAATCATTCCATGATGTGAAATACATGAGTAACAACTGATGTTTCTTATGGTTGGTTCTTGTGTGACAACCATGAATATAACAAATGTTGGTTCTTGTGTTAACAACATCCATTTCGTTTACTTGTTTTCTCGCTACAATAATATTTTAATCACACATGCATTGCAAATGATAAGTCATCGATGTGCATAAGAGAGCCTTTTCTTCATGTTATGAATCATGCCAAGATAGATCAGTAGCTAGAATAAAAGTGCAACAAAGTGTAGTTTGGATGAGACATGTTAGTCAATAGTATGTGAGGTGATGAATGGAATCAAAGGGTAATGAATATCCCCCCCGCCACAACTGAAGATGTGTTATCTGTATGAAAAGGTGAAAGACAATGGAACATCATGAGGAAATTTTCCAAATTCATTCACTCTAGAATGTAAGGAATTGCATGATTAAAGAGTAGAAAACATCATACCTCCACTTACCCAAAAAATAGATGAACCATGCAATAGAGATGTAGTTGTTGCTCGATCATGAAAAATATGATTGTTGTTTTCGCTATGACTAGATCATGGAATGTGAAGTGAAGGAATATGAATTAATGATTCATTTTATGAATCAAAAGATGAAGTATGAAAGTGGAACTATGGTATTCGCATATGGCTGGAACAATACTGATGCAACTATTGATGGAGTCATGAAAAAGTGTATAGTCTTCACCTGCTGCTAAACCCGATGGTACAATTCTAGTTATTCAAATGAATGTGTCAATGTCGAGCATGAAAATAAGTCATTGGATTACCGACCATTGATGAATGTCATTGACCAATGCGAATAAAACTCACCATTGATGTCAATGAGTGCCAAGGTACCTAGGTACATCTTGCGAAGTGAGACTGAATGAGTTGATGTCGAGCCACTTGCAAGATCTAACAATCAAGGGACATTGATGTATTCCCATGATTCTCAGCGAGAGAAATTTCAATTAAGGCATGCAATCCTCAAGGTACTCATATGGATTTTACCCTATATCCCAAATAAGGTGTTGAGGTCGATGGGGTAAGAATTGTTGAAAGGTGGGCTTTAAGGAATACCACATCATTCAACGTGAGTTCATACAAAATGATTGGTAGGACTATAGATGAAAATATCTCAGTAGTAACAGGTTTGTATGGCAAGGAAAACAAGGCAATGTAGTCATGTAAATGAACTAAATGGTTTTATTCATAAGGAAAAATGAACGGAAAAATAAGAAAGAGATGTATGTGACTCAAAAAGATAGGTGTGTATGAAATCATGACGGATAAGGAAATGAAATGGTGGACTTCAACATGGATGGAGAATAATATTGGAAGGAGAAAGGTAAATGATCATGCCATGGCAGAATTGTTTTTCTGAAAGATGGTTGTGTAGCGGCCAACGTCATGACATGTGCGGTGAAAAATTTATCTCCTTCAAGATTTTAATAAAGCATGATTTTATGAAATGTTTTACGATTCTCAAAAAAACTTCACTCATGAGATTGGATCATCATCAAACCTATAAAGGATTAGTACTCATCCTGCATGAAAACTGTGAGAGCTTCGAAAAATATAAAATGCAGGAATGAGTACGAATGCGAGCAAATCAAATTCAAAAACAAAGTATGTTTTACCAGTTTCCCTTTGTGCATAAGTCTCATCGTCGATTGTTGTTGAAGTGACTCAAGAAACCAAGTTAGGGTAAATGTAAAAACATTATTTTGATATTGTTTTCAAGAATGATTGAAATCCATTTGTAGTTTTTGATTTTTAGAATGTTTGATTTTTATAATTTGTTTTCAATTTGTTTTTATGGTGTTTTATATATATATGTGTATATATATTTTATTGTTTTTATTTTTGAAACAAAAAAAACAACCAAAATCACTGTATCATGACAAATTTTTATTTTTATTTTTATTTTATTTTATTTTATTTTATTTTATTATTTTTTAAAAGGCATGAACTCATGAATATGATTGTTATTAGGCATGAATTATGGACATAGTGAGTCGAGCCCTTTGCTTGTTGTGCTTTGTTCTGCGGCTCAACCTGCATTGAAACCATATTAGTTTACCTAAAAACACTGACGATATATACTGTCTTCAATTCCATTATATGATCATCACAGAGGAAACGATTCCCCTCATCTGGAGTGTCTAGACGCGATCAGACAGGAAATCACTATCGCATGAACGAACGATGGATGTACAACGGATGCCTACTATAAATAAGCACTCGTCATAGTCTAGAAGCTCTGAATATTTTGTTACTCTACGTTTGAAAGCTAGGAGACAAAACTTTGCTACTCATATCGACCTAGGACATACCACAACTATCTCTGCAAGCACGCTAGACCGATTCATTATGTTTTCTCCGTTGTTGTTAATACACCAACCTTATTTCTGCCTTGGGTTCTTAAAGAAATGGAAGAGAGATTAAATGCTTCGGCTTCCCTTTCTTTATTTAGGGGAATCTAATTGATACATGATGAGGTGGCTCAACGGATAGGGTCGGGAACTCAACTGTATAAATGGTTAGTTTGCTCGCTCTGGTGAAATGAGAATCTCCATCTAGAAAAATGAATATGAGGCAAATGATCACAGGTGGTAGGCATTGTTTGTGAAAGGCATGTGAAAACCGGATCCCATCTATACCATAGGTTACAGAAAGAGGTGAACATATTGTGATTTTGTGGGATTGGGATCCCAAAGATATCGCGTGATGGTTTGCACAAAAATATGGAGCAGTTAAAACCACCACTAAATATGTGTATGGCTGAGATATCCATGCTACCTATCATTTTGGTTTGTTTCACATCAAACGCACAGGATTGACCTCTACTGCAGATTAACACATTTTGTTTAAGAATCACTTCAAATATAATTTCGAATAGAACCTTTCCCCTTCCATCTCTCGTTGTATGACCGACACAATGAACATAGTCATGAGGATACCTTGGTGTATCATAATTGATGACAAGATCAATAGTTGGGATGTCAATACCATGACTTACTACATCAGTTGTTAATAGAACCAGAACCTGCCCAGATTTGAAATGTTAAAGAGAAGCAAGCCTCGAAGGTTGTGATTTGAGAGAATGCAATGCCACTGCCTCCAAACCAAGTTCATCCAACAATAAAATAAGAAGATGGAAATTCCTACAGGTGGAAACAAAAACAAAGGTAGATCTGATGTCATTATCTTCAAATGTGCATGAGATATACATCCTTCACATTTTCTAGGAACAAAAACATGTTGTTTCTTCAATGATTCAACTGTCTTAAATCCCTCATATGCCTCATAAAATTATGCTTTGTCTCCAGATAAATTATTCAAGGATCTTAAATCACCAGTCATGAATCCGAACATTAGTGATATTCTAGTTGAGGATCTAGGGAAATGAGTCTTATTACAATGAAAACCTCAATTAGATATTCAAGTTGAAGTCGGCTACAACCAAGTGTCTCTGGTGAACGAAATTCATTAATGCAGGAACTATAAATCAATGAGGCAGATTGCAACAATGTTTATTATTTCTTTTATAGCAGGTTGAACATGTAAGATTGAATGTTTGCAGGTTTTTGCAGGTTTCAGATCTCTATGCAAGCAGTTTTAAAAATGAGAGAAGAAACAAGCATGGTATAGTTTCAGCTATAATGTAATTTCAACGTGAAATCGTTTGGTAAAAAAGAATTTTAAATGTTATATATATATATATATATATATATATATATATTATTCTTATTAAAATTAAAACACAAAGATACTATATTAAAATCAAAACACAAAGCTAATTTTTATTATATATATTTAAAAAAAAAACATTTTTTACTTTTTAATTTGTATTCCTATAAAATTAAAATTAAAAGAATCCTAACTTAACATAAAAAATTTGGTGTTTTGTCTTCTTTTTTTTATTGTATTATTCTTAAATTTTAAAAGAAAAAAAATCAAATTCAAATGAAATTAAAGAAAATAAATTTATTAGAAAATAGAGATCTCAAAAGATTAAAGCAATTTTTTACATTGTTATTCTTCCTAAAAACATTTATAGACACCCTACTTTCTGATCCTCGAGATCGCACGAAGCACGAGAGGATAACATACTTATTCAAAACTAAAACTATCATGTTTTATTCCTTTGAACCTACCTACTCTACTCTAATTTGAGGTAAGAAATTAATTATATATAGTCAAATATCCAATGTAACCATACTCGCAATAGTAATAAGAATATATTCACTGTCAATTTTGCGAAATGAAATCTAGAACATACAAAAATAAGAACATTTAGTTGATGTAATCCTGAATTAACTAAATAAAAAACAAAAACTTTGATCTAACCTAATGCTTACTCGAAACCATTGTTCAATAAGGCTTTCGTAGGCGTGATTTATCTCCTTCAGATTATGTTGTAACTCCTCTTCGCCTTCCCCGATTCCTTCTCTAATGGTTGTTCTCTGTTAGATGTGCAGGATTCTTGGAATGTTGATTCTTCGTTTTCCTCTGGAGGAGTAATTAAGCTTTCAGCTGTTGTCAAGATCTCCTCTTCCAGAGAAGAAGAGATCCCGACTTTTTCTAGGATGTGAGTGAGTTGTTCCAAGATTAAACTCATTGTTAAACCATCTTGTTAAAAAAATTCTTACAACACCCAAAACTGAAATCTAAATAAAAAAAACTTAAATAAAAGAACTCTTGCTGAAACATAAAACAATTACTCTTCATAGTTGCGGAAATCAAATGCTCTTGCTGAAACTGTAAATCACACTTGCAGAAATTTAACACTCTTGCATAAATTTAAATTCCCACTTGTGGAATGGTGAAAGGAAAAGAGGATGGAAATGCAACATTTATGAGACCCAACAATCATTGAGACATTATTCTCTCTAAAAAAAAAAGTGTCCCTCTTATTTTGTTGTGCAAATGGGGTGATGCAATTTTATTTGTGGAGGTGTTCTCTTGAAAAATAGTCTTAGAGGTGAAATAGATACACTTTGGAGGATTGGTTTGTGACCTAGGGTTACTCTTGGTGGATGATATTTGCTGATTTGCTTTGGTTTGAAGGTAAATTTCGGCAATTTGCTTTAATTTCTTGCTTGGATAATCCTAGGAGGGCTAGGATTGTCTATCCCCTTGTTCAGGCTAATTTTCTGCTTTAAGTGACATCATTCAAGGGTAATTTTCAAGGGTTAGTATTGTATATCCCCTTGGAAATATTCTTGGCTAGGGTTTCAAGACTAGGGATTAGGAATATCTACTCCCCTAGGGTTTGAAAACTAGTTTCCCATTAATTGGCTAAGCTAGACGATTTGGAGAAAGGGGATAATTTGAGCTCATAACGGTTTGGGTTCAAGGTTTAAGTATTCATCCCTTGTTTTCTAACTTACTAGTTAATGTTTTGAATCCATTTCTCAATAGATAAGGCACTAGTCTTTGCATTGGGAGATGTGAATATTGCTCTCTTAAAATCATTTGATTTCTGGATGAATTTCTCTCACTCTAAACTATCTTTCTATGCTAAAACATTTTGATTTCTTACAAGTTTACTTGCTTCTGTAATAACAAATTAGTTACATATGTTAGGGCTACAACAAACCCTCTCTCTTAATCTTGTTTACAAACTAATTCACCACAGAATTTTGTGCTTGAATATTGCAAAGTAATCTACTAATCAAGGACTACAAATTGGCATACGTATTTTCTTATTTTTGTGGTGAATTCTTGCTATTGTAGAAAATGTTTGCTACAATCATCTAGGGATGATTGTATTTTGATGATTACACTTATTTACATCCCATTTCAACCGTCAAAGTAGTGGGTTAAATATTGGAATATTTTATATTAGTCATAAGCTTTCATTTTCTATCATTTCTTTGTGATTTTGATGGTAAATTGTTGCATCCGTTATTATTTTCTCTTGTTTATATAATCTTCAGTTTGCTACAATGTTTGGGGATATAAATCTTTCTTGTTGTTTTCCCTACTGTTCCAGGGCTATTTTGTATTATATTTGATCTTGGGATAGTTGTTATAACATTGGTGTTGTAGGTACTTTTCAAACTCATCTCATATCGTTTCCCAAGGCACTCTTCTTTGAGCCCTAGACATCTTCATCTAGTGACCAAAATAGGGATATTTTCAGACCCCTTGACCTTCATTTTCCATGTTGAGATTCAACAACAAGATCCTAGTGAAAATTATGCACCTACACTAGGATGGAGCCTTAGGCTACTTTTAGGTGAAAGTCTATTTTTAGATAATGAACAAATTTTATTTATAGATTATGTCTATTTATAGATGTATGTCGACTATTATTATCCCTTAATAATAGTTGGACAATAAATATTAGTCTATTCCCAATGAGCACTTGGAAATAGTTAACTGAAGTGGAAAATCAGTTAGCTATAGGAAATTCGAGTTCAAAGGTTGATTGGTGGGACATGCAAGTCAAATTAGTTGTAACTAAGTGATTCGAAGTTGTAACGGAGTTATATGTGAAGTGATGTGAGTTGTAAAGTAGTTTAACTCAGTTAAGTGAGTTAAGCTCAGTTTTACTAGTTGTAACTGAACTTACACTAGTGAGAGATCAATGAATTAATTATTAATTAATTCAAAATTAGTGATCTCACATGCAACTAAAGATTTACCACTATTAACTACATGCATGTCAGATCTAGTGGAGACCCAGTTGAGATAATAGGTTAAAGGGAACGTTTGACTATCAGTTGTGACTTTAGTGGGTGCACTCATGAAACCACACACACATTGGATGTTCCAATGAGGAATGTGCAGCCTAGGCAAGAGGAATTCATTCATTGTAGGGATTTCCATTAGTAGGGATTGCGCAGAGGAGCCAGGTTGTCTGGAAGCAGTAAATTGGCACATGAATTTGTCAATTTGTGTATGACAGTGTGAGATGATTGTATATTGTATTGAGATCTCTTGGATTAGAGTTTTGTATGATATTGTTTCATGATCCATGATATATACATAATATATGATAGTGGGGTTTTTATCTTTATTCTTTCCCGGTGAAACATATGTGTTATGTGTGATTGATCTTTCTTCTTGATATTGCAATTGGCGATTGTTTTTTAAATTCAGTAATAATATTTGTAGAAGCGATTATGTATTTAACATTGGCATATAATTTTTAGATCAGGAGAATCCATGAAATACATAATTTTTATTAAAATTTCTTCATGGTATCAGAGCTCAGGAAATTGCAGAAGCTGAGTTTGTGATTGGACAGAACTTGAATTTGTAGAAAGACTTTCTTGGTGCTACAGCTGATTCAAGATCAAAATGGATTTCAATGGCTTGAGGTTAGAGTATGCACTCGAGGGAAGATCGAACTACATTGCTTGGAAGGAAGGGATGGAGGCATTACTCAAAGACAATTCCTTGAAGGAATTCATTGACAAAGATGTTCCTAAGCCAGATGCTGCAAACACTGCAAATCTTGATGAATGGAAAAAGAAAGTGGCAAAGGCAAGAAGGATCCTATTGGAGGGAGTACGATACCACATTGTCTCAAGCCTCCATGGGTAAGCCATACCATATGCAATGTGGAAGACTTTGACAGATCTATTCCAAAACAATAATGACCATAGGAAATTGGTGCTCAAAGATAAACTCAGGAATATCAAGATGGAGAAGGGTGACTCCATTCCAAAATATCTCACGAAGTTTGTCCAATGTTGGGATGAGCTGGGTAGTGTGGGAATAACAGTCGCTAATGATGATTTGGTGAGCTTGTCTCTCCTAGGACTTCCCAAAAATTGGCACAATTATCAAGACTTTGTCAATGGAAGGGAAAAATTGCCAGATTGGGAATGACTATTATCGGATTTGGTGCAGGAGGAGTCCAGGCGGAACACCAGAGATGGATCTTCATCAAATATTGATGATGAAGAGGATTGTGCTTTGGCTACCAAGGAAAGGAAAGGGAAGGGGAAGAAATTCCATTCAAAATCCGAGTTTAAAGGCAAGAAGATGGATTTGTCCAAAGTGAAGTGTTTTCACTATCACGAACATGGGAATCTCACTACTAACTGTCCGCAGAAGAAGAAGAACAAGAAGGTTGTTGGAGTTGCATTTCGTGAGGCCCTTGCCTCGCAATTTGAACTTGACTTCTCCTTGATCGCATGCATGGCGTCAAGTGCATTGGGATCGGTGTGGTATTTGGATAGTGGTGCTTCCTTCCACATGACGGGAGATAAGGATATTTTTAGTGACTTGGAGGAGAGAGATTTCAAAATGAATATAGAGATGGGAAATGATGGAAGATATGGTGCAACTGGAATTGGTACCATTACCTTTTAGAGGGAGTCAGGTAAACCATTTCAATTGAAATATGTTATGCATGTTCTAGGTCTGAAGAAAAACTTGGTCTCAGTTGCAATGTTGGAGGAAAGAGGCTATGATGGTGTTTTCGGTGATAGAAAATATTTCCTGTGACATAAAACAATGGGTCAAGTCAAGAAGATAGGGATTCTAGTTAAGAATATCTACAAGCTGGAGGTAGATGGTTGCACTTCCATGATGGGAAAGGCAGAAAAAGTGGTGAGTCGAGATGAGGGTGAATTATGGCACATGCGATTGGGCCATCTTCATCATGGAGCCTTGCAAATCATGCAACAAATATCTACTGGAATTCCAATGGGATCACTTGCTCAGTTAGATCAGTGCAAGGGTTGTACCATGGGGAAGTATGTAAAGTCCACCTTTCATGGAAAGGAGAACTGTGCTTCGGTGATCCTAGAAAGAGTTCACACAGATGTGTGTGGACCATTCTCGGTTGCTTCAACAACAAAACATAAGTATTATGTTATTTTTTATGATGAATTTTCTCGTAAATGTTGGACCTTCTTCATGCAGAAGAAGGATCAAACATTCTCAAAGTTCTATGAGTTTAAAGCATTGGTGGAGAAAGTGTTGGGGAAGTAAGTGAAGGCTCTGAGGAGCGATAATGGTGGAGAATACATCTCCAACGCATTCAAAGAATTCTGTATCAAAGAAGGAATTCAAAGAGAACTCATAGCGCCTCATAACCAACAACAAAATGGGGTCGTGGAGAGGAAGAACAAAATGATCTTGGGTGCAGCACGAGTGATGTTTCATGATCAGGGCCTACCAATGCATTTGTGGGCAGAAGCATGCAACAGTGCAGTTTATGTGAAAAACCATTGTCCTCACAGAGTACTTGGAATGAGTACACCTGAAGAAGCTTTCACTGGTAAGAAACCTGATGTTTCTCATTTTAATATTTTTGGCTCATTTGTTTATGTGCATGTGACCAAGAATGCCAAGAAGAAGATGGAATCGATTGTTGAAGTTGGGATATTTGTGGGGTACACAGAAACACCCCATAATTATCGTGTGTATTTTCCTAACAGTAAGATGATTGTTATGCGATGAGATATAAAATTCGATGAGGGGAAATCCATGCGGTTGTCGCTTGAGAGGGAGCTAGACTTGCATGCAGAGGAGGAACTGCTGGTTCCCAAAGATGAGTCTCAAGATGTGGATAAGCCACATGAGGAGGTTCATGGAGTGGAGGAATCCACTCATGCAGATCCATCCATCAGAAATGGCATAAATAACACCATTAAAGCTGATAGATTGAGACTAGATGTTGCACAGAATGTAGGAGCCCCTACTTCACAGCACATACAGAGACAGTCTCTGGATCGATTTATTGGATACATGGCTCTCATGAGAAAATGTATTTTGATTGAACCATCTTCCTTTCAAGAAGCAGTGCAAGATCCCACTTGGTTTGATCCAATGGTGGAGGAGTATGACTCCATTGTCAAAATCAGTGTATGGGAAATTGTCCCAAGACCAGTTGACAAATCAGTGGTAGGTTCGAGATGGATCTACAAGGGTAAGATTTTAATAATTGTTCTTTATGTTGATGATTTAATACTAATTGGTGATGAGAATATGATACACTCATGCAAGGAGGACCTTGTAAAGGAGTTCGAGATGAAGGATATGGGCCTCCTTCATTATTTCCTTGGATTGGAAATATGGTAGTGAGATGGTGAAATTTTTGTGTCTCAAGGAAAGTATGCAAGGGAGATACTGGGTAAGTTTCACATGGAGGGTTTCAAACCCATGGATACTCCTCTTCCAGGAAACTGGAAGAAAGAGGATGCTACTTCTAGACAGGTAGTGGATGCTACTATCTATCGATAGTTAGTGGGTTCTCTAATGTATCTAGTGAACACGAGACCAAACATTTGCTATGCGGTTAACCAACTGAGTCAAGCGATGGTTAAGCCTACCAAGATCTTTTGGAAGGTGGGTAAGCATGTCCTAATATACCTGAGGGGAACATCTAAGTATGGATTATGGTATAGACAGATGGATGAGGTGAAGTTGCATGGCTTCATGGATGCAGATTGGGCAGGAAGCCCAACAGACAGAAAGAGCACATTAGGGGGGATCTTTAGTATCGGGTATACATTTTTTTCTTGTTACAGCAGGAAACAAAGATATGTGGCACTCATTTCATTGGAAGCAAAATACATCGCAACGATTCAAGCTGCATGTGAGACTATCTCTATGAGAAAGATCTTGGTTGGTTTGTTTGGTTCTCATTTAGATCTGACAGTGATTCATTGTGATAATCAGATTTTCATTAAACTCTTGATTAATCTTGTGTTTCATGATAGATCTAAGCATATAGATATCCAGTATCATCATATCAGATATTGTGTGTAGTGGAAGATCATGTTGCTTCAGTACATTCCTACGGAAGATCAGGATGCATACATTCTGACAAAGGCGCACACTAGGAGAAAATTCGAATACCATAGAGACAAGATCGGGGTGAAGGATAATCCCTTTCTTGTTGAGAGGGAGTGTTGAGATTCAACAAAAATATCCTAGTAAAACTTATGCACGTACACTAGGATGGAGCCTCTGTTGAAGGAAAATCTCCTTGCGGATAGGTAGATCTCCTTAAAGAGATAGACTCTTAACTCTAAGATAGAAAGTGCTTATCATGGTCACTGAATTCCTTTTATATCTAGGTGGACTAGTGTGTTAGGAGGAAGGAGAAAAGCAGTACCTTTTACCGATGTTTTTCCCTGCACGCTCCGAGTTGAGCTCCAATCTTTCGCTCCTCAATAAGCCTTGTAGACAAACAAAGTACGACCACTTCCTACTCTATCAAGATTAGTCTGAAATAGGTCTATTTATTAAAGAGACAAATTCATGTGAGATTGAACACGAATTAGAAAGAAACAGGCAAAGAAAATTATATTAATGAGGACAAAGCATTGCTTACAGCCGTAGATGGATTGCAGCAGTTTTGTCAAGTCCTCCTTGTCTACCCCTTGCTCAAAATATCCACGATCTGAAGGATGATAGATTCAGTGATTTCTCCCTATGAGATCATAGGTCTCTTACTTCCAAAATATCTTTGTTTCAGCACCATCTATAAGATCATAAGTTTGGTGTGATTCTCCCTTTCCAGTCCCCTTTCACCATGAGAAAGCTTGCTTATATAGCCTTGGAGAGGCTCAACAACTTGAGATATCTTTAGGGTGAGTTGAGGATTTTCCTCCTTCCGTTAGGGATATTCCCTAAGATCATGGCTTGATTGAGGATTCGAATTCAACTTCCTTCTAAGAATGAAAAGATCCTTCCCCCATTCTTCTCAACAAATCAACTGTTGCCTAGAATAGGCAGCGCTCCCTAAAAAGGGCACTCAAAGCATTATAACGCTCCCTAGTAGTGTTTAGGGGAGAGCCAACACTCCTGAGGATAGGAGTTCTCCTACAAAAGGGTTGATGCAGCGCTATAACGCTCCCTGATGGCTTATGGGGGGGTTCCATCACTCCTGAGATAGTTATAAGGGAGTGCTCCCCTCCAAAAACTTAGTTTTTTTAGTTTTTTCAGATGGAAAAAGGTTCATGAGCCCAGTTAACCTTTCCTCCTCTTCTAAATCAAGTGTTTGGAATGTGCCAAGTGTCCTCCTGATGTCATTTACATGCACGACATAGGCATTATGGTAGTATACTTCCCTGACACTTGCGACACTTGTGAGAAAAATGCGACATTTGCGACCTTTGTAATGACGACACTTGCGACACTATCAAAGTGAGTATTTTTTATGTGTAACAGCCTCAGGCTATTTTTAGGTGGAAGTCTATATTTAGATGATGAGAAAATTCTATTTATAGATGATGTCTATTTATAGATGGACAACAAATTCTATTTATAGATGTATGTCAACTATTATTATCCCTTACTAATAGTTGGACAATAAATATTAGTCTATTCTCAATGAGCACTTGGAAATAGTTAACTGAAGTAGAAAATTAGTTAGCTATAGGAAATTTGAGTTCAAAGGTTGATTAGTGGGACATGGAAGTCAAATTAGTTGTAACTAAGTGATTCAATGTTGTAATAGATTTATATGAATAGTTATGTGAGTTGTAAAGTAGTTTAACTCAATTAAGTGAGTTAAGCTCAGTTGCGCTAGTTGTAACTGAACTTACACTAGTGATAGATCAGTGAATTAATTATTAATTGATTCACAATCAGTGATCTCACATGCAACTGAAGATTTACCACTATTAACTACATGCATGTCAGATCCATTGGAGACCCGGTTGATATAACAGGTGAAAGGGATAGTTTGACTATCAGTTGTGACTTTAGTGGGTGCACTCATGCAACCACACACACATCGGATGTGCCAATTAGGAATGCACAACCTAGGCAAGAGGAATTCATTCATTGCAGGGATTTCCATTGGCAGGGATTGCACAGAGGAGGCAAGTTGTCTGGAAGCAGTAAATTGGCACATGAATTTGTCAATTTTTGTATGATAGTGTGAGATAATTGTATATTGTACTGAGAGCTCTTGGATTAGAGTTTTGTATGAGATTATTTCATGATCCATGATATATACATAATATATGATAGTGGGGTTTTTAGCTTTATGATTTATCGATACAACATCTTTGTTATGTGTGATTGATCTTTCTTCTTGATATTGCAATTGGCGATCGTGTTTTAAATTCCGCAAGAATATTTATAGAAGTGATTATGTATTTAACAGTGGAATATAATTTTTAGATCAGGAGAATCCAGGCAATACATAATTTGTATTAAAATTTGTACATTCCATTCCCTTGAGGTCACTCGGGAAGTCTCCCTTGTGGTGGAATCATCCATCACTAAAACTAGGGGAGTAATTGCTAAGGTGACAATGGTTCGTACTCCCAGTTGTTTTGCACTAGTGACGCTTGTGGTTGTATTTTTTCAGGTGAAATTTGTTTCGATAACAGTCACAAACCTTAATCTAAATAATGAATATAGTCTCCTAAAATTGGAAAGGACTTGGTATAAATGTCAAAGAATAAGCACGAAGAGACCTAATCATATTTGAAATACCTTGGCATCCTCCTCTTCCAAGAGAGGAAGCTGGAGGCATCTGAAGATTTGAAACTTTATAAGTGACAATGGAATACAAGTGAAATTATAATGACAAGTTCAAGCAGAGCTTCTAGGGGAATTTGTACCATATGGAATAGTTCTTCTCTTCACCCAATTTTCACGCATCAAACCCAACATTGGATACTAGCAAGTTTTATACATCGAAACTTAGGTAAAATTATTTAACATATTTAATATCTATATGCCAACAAACTACATAGAAAAATAAAGTTGTTGGAACACTCGTATTGTCTTCAAATACTCAAAGAAAACTTGCAACAATGTCATTTTCGGGGTCTTTAACATAATTTTAAATAACCAAGAGAAAAAGGGAGGGAGTATAATATCAGGGTCCCTTTCCAAGAAAAAAACAGACATAATAGTTGAATTGTATTTGATTGATGCCAATCCAAGCAAAGGGACATATACTTGGTCAAATAGACAGTTTGGTCCAGGTCACATGACAACAAGGCTTGATCACCTTTTAGTTCACATCGATCTTCTTCTTCAGGATTACATTATCACATCAAGAATCATTCATTTAGAAACTTCTAACCACAATCCCATCACTTTGCACATGAAATATAATCCATACGTTCAGACTTTACCTTTTCACTTCAATCCCTTATGGCTTCAAGATCCCATGGTGTTAAACAAAATATATTAGGCTTGGTAGATCTAGGTTGCAGGCTCTCTAGTTTTCATCTAGGAACAAAAATTGAAGGTAGTTGATCTTTCTCTTAAATATTGGACAAATTGTTTCCTAATCTCCAACAACAACAAAAATAACATCTTAAATCTCAGTTGGAAACCATCCAAGAGAAAGATGATAATGAAGACATATTTGGAAAAATGAAAAAAACATAAAACATGGCTTTCCTTAAAATTTACAAGGTGGTCAAAGAGGAATATGACAGGGAAACTTTTAAGGATCCATACATATCCCAAAGTGTAGAAATCTTGGCAAATTTTACTAATTCTTAAAATGACAACCATAAAATATTTGGTGATATTTTTATAAATATATTCAACTATCTAAGGATTATATATAGTTCTAAGGAATTTTTTGTGATTTTTAGATTATAATATATTTATCCTCTAGAATTTGGGAAAATCATTTCAGAACAAGAAAAAAAGGGGGGAAATTTATCAATTGTTTTTTGAAAAAGTCTTGGAAAATTAGCCCATGGGTGAAATTTATCCCCTAAAATTTTCACTGGAAGAAGAAATGTGGAAACTCAAATATTGTCGCCTATTAACAAAGTTAGTGATATAAATACTACTTTTTTCATAGGTAATTTAAGGTAAGGGTAATGAAATATAATGTAGAGGAGATCACTCTTGAATATAGATATACAATTAATGAATTTTCAGATATGAAGAAGGCATCCATGATGTTAATTAATTGGGTCAGTTTTAATTGATGTCAACCCTTGAAGAAAGTCTGGTAGCAAACTCTGGTAGCACAAAGGTTTGGGTAATGGACCCAAATTTGTTTGATGGATAATGGTATGTGTTTTGATATATTTGCAAGTAAGACTATTCTAGATGGCTAGTACATGTCATGCCATTTTTAGTGGCATGTGGGATGTCACATAACTCCTCACGGTTAGAGAGTTATGGACATGTGAAGTTGGAGAACCCTCATGAGTCATCTAGAATCCCCAAAATGTCAAAGTGCTTGCAAAATAAATTATTTAAATAATAATGTTAATGGATAATTCCCTAAAATAAGGAAAGTGGGATGCTACATGAAAGTATAAATAAGAGGAAAGGCTCTCTCATTTAATTACACTTGAACACATTGAATATCTTTTGTTTTGTAAGGATTATTGCAAGTACTCATTGATACATCTGAAGTTGTGAAAGTCTGAGGTAGTACGAAGGGTTGATGGAAAAAGTTTCAGAATTACAATGAATACTAAAAAACCCTAATTTTTGAGGCGTATGCGGGCTGACAGTGTATTAGGGTGCATACGTTTGCTGGATGACAGTGTATTAGTGTGTGTACATGTGAGTAAAGTCGTGGAAACTTCAGAAGACGAAGATGAAGAGGTTCTAGATTATGAGATCAAGCTCCCAGGAAGGTCTGCAGTGCTCAGATACATCAGATCTATCCATTGGTTCAAAAGGTATGTCTTGTTTCTATGAATAGTTGGATTTTGATGTATGTTTGAGAAATGGTTATGGAGATTTGAGGATTCTCACTAGAGAGACTAGTGGATGCATGGGATCTTTTGTATAAGTCAGATGTACAGAAATATAGTGATGATATAATTTATCATTGAGACATATTGTTAGAGTTGTAGCACATCTTGTATTTCTTGGCATATGGATAAGGGTTTTTATGGTACATAGTTGAGAGCTTGTATTTGTGAGGTGGTTGATGTATTGAAAGGATGACTACCAGAAAGGGTTTGATGTCTAGATCATGTGAGGTATATTATACTTGTTCATGATTACACACACTTTTATGGCACATGACTAGAGAGAGATATAGAGATTCTGGGTAAAGGCATAGGGTGTAGATACAGTCTGGATACAATGACAGGTTATAGATCTATGTGAAAAAGTTATAGATGGTCAGAAGTTTTCAAGAGAAAGAAAACCATAGTTTTTAGAAGGCATATGCAGCCTGCATAACATTTTGGTCGCGTACATACGTGGGTTTCATAATAGATAGGGCATGTACATATGTGTGTTGCAACATTACAAGTTGCGTACCAGTTGTATTTTGTTGATACATGTTCATTTGAAGTACATATTGATTACAAGTAAGTTGTACAGATTGGTTTCAAGTCAATGGTACATATTGATACAGTTGTACAGTGATATATCTCATAGTGATAGTGTGACAGTGGTTCCATAATTCTATTTCTACTTCAGGGTGGTTGGACGGGGCAAGGACAGGTGGTTGTAGCCACCTTCTGGTTATATTCAAAGAACATAGGGGGTTGTATCCTCCTTCTGGTTGTAGCCAGAGAATTGGGGAGTTGGATCTTCCCTCAGGTTGTAGCCTGAGAAACTAGGGGGTTGGAGCATCCTTTCAGTTGCAGCTAGAAAACAAAGGAAGTCGGTGCTTCTAATGAATGTAATTCTTCAAGACATATAAGAAAAAGCATTATGTGGTTTTCTCCCGCTTTGGGTTTCCACGTAAAAACACTGGTGTATTTTGTATATGTATGATTGTTGATTTGTTCATTTTTTATTTACTTTACAAATATTGGATGATAATTCTACATTGATATAAGACTTGCATTATATGGTTAAAAAGGATTAAATTGCTCTATTATTGATTCACCCCCCCTCTCAATAATCCAACAATTGGTATCATAGCAGGTTCCTTCAGAAATCAGTTTAACTATTGAAAGGTGATCATAGACAACAACAACATGTATAAAAATGGAAATCCATAGTTTGATGGAAAAAAGTACCAACAGTTCCACCGACAAATGACAAAGCAATGAAAATCGGTCAGAATAATTCCAAATCCACAAATGCACTTCTGAATGGTCTTGGATAATCAATATTCACCAAAGTTGCACATTGTAAATCCGATAAAGAGATTTTGGACAAACTTCAAAATATTTATGAAGGAGATTCAAAAGTCAAAGAAGTAAAGCTTCAAACTTATAGAGGTTAGTTCGAACAACTAAAAATGAAGGAAGATGAGAATATTGCAACTTACCTTTTATGAGTCGATGAAATAGTAAATGTAATCATGGGATTGGGAGAAGAAATCAAAGAATCTGTAATTGTTCAAAAGGTACTAAGATCTCTTCCTATGTGATTTGACCCTAAGATATCATCACTGGAATAACGAGTAGATCTAAACTCAATAAGCATGGATGAAATACATGGAATCTTCACATCATATGAAATGAGAACTGAACAGGAAAATCTAGATATAAAAGAATCATCCTTCAAAGAATCCAAAAGGTCAAAGAAAAAGCAAAAGAAAAAAGAAAAAGAACATAGAAGCAGTAGTGATGTCTCGGAATATGATGAAGAATCAATCAACTTCGTTAGAATATTGAACAAGGGAACCAACGACAGGTATTTAGGTAAGCTTCCTTTGAATTGTTTTAATTGTGATAACATTGGGCATTTTGCTAACAAATGTCCTCATAAGAAAAAGCGAAATGATGAAGGTTACTCAAATAGAAAAGGAAAAAGAACCACAAAGAAAGTTTTCAAGAAAATCTTACGCACCAAAGAAGACATCTCATCATCAGATGAAGATGAAGTCAGTGACAGTGAGACAGAAATAGTTATATTCATAGCAGGAGATGACTCTGATAAAGAAGACTCTGAAGAAGAATATGAAGAAGTTGAAAAATAATATGAAGAGGCCAAATAAGAATATGAAGAGGCATAAGATGACTACCGAGAAGACTTGTTGTGTCCCATAGAAGTTATCAGAAGATAAAACAAGAAAAACAAGAAACTACAAGTGGAACTAGACAAGAAAGAAGACACTCAGGAACTAGAACAAATGATCACAAATTTAAAGGTTCAAATTGAAGAAGATAAAATAATTGAAGAAACACTCAAAGAACAACTAGAAGGAAGAGACAGGATCATTGGAAACTTGGAAGCAGAGATTGTCACATTAAGAAAGGATCTTCAAAAGAAAAATATGCAGAAAAAATCAAAAGTTTTGAATGACATTATGAGCAGTCAAAAACCTTACCATGACAAGTCCGGACTTGGATACAATCAGACAGAAAAGGGATCAAGCTCCAAAACAACAGAACAAGAAACATATCCAATAAGCTATGAAGAAACAATCAAAGTGGATAAGAAGGTCTAGAAGGAAAATTACAGGGACACTCCTCCATCAAGAAGATTCATATTTCAGAATCAACGATCGACAGAAATAGATAGGCCTAAGGAATAAGAAGGATTCATAAGAGTACCTCATTTTAGAAGATATTCAACTCCCAGGTATCAAACTATATTTTTTTGTTTATGTTATGCATGTAATAATTTTGGACATAAATCTTTGAATTGCAGAGCTAACAACAGGAATGTAAACAACTTTGAAAGTCATACACAAAAGGGTTATCCAAGAAGGCCTAGTGAAACACAGAGAAGAAGTTACAATAGGTTTGAATATTTGAGCACTGAAGTGGAATGATACAAATTTAACAACTTTGGACACATGGCCAAATATTGCAAAATGACAGTCCCTCCTAGAGAACCACAACATAACAACAACAATCATAGACATGAACCTCAAAAAAGGACATGGATAAGAAAGTAGAATCAATATAGTAATGAATAATGCACACTCGCTCTACAAGCTAAGCATAAGAAACATGGTTGGTATGTTGACAGTGGTTGTTCAAAACACATGATAGGTGATAGAGACAGGTTTCTTACATTAATAAAGGAAATATATGGATCAGTCTCCTTTGGAAATGATGATTCAACTAAAATCATTGGAAAAGGCACAATCAAAATTGGGAACAAGAATACCAAGGTAGAAAATGTTCTACTAGTAGAAGATATGAAACATAATATTCTAAGTGTGAGTCAAATGTGTGACCAAGGTCATAAAGTTACTTTCGATTCACATAAGTGTGAGATAATAAAATAAGGTTCAAGAAAATTGATTGCAACAGCTGCGAGAACTTCAAGCAACATATATGTATTAAGTGAAATTGGAAATGAAAAGTGTTTCCTAGAAAAAGAAGATGAAAGTTGGATATGGCATAGAAGAATGGGTCACATACATTTTGATAACCTTGTCAAAGTAAACAAAAGGAAAGCGGTTGGATAAATGCCCCAGATCACGAAACCAACCAACACTTTATGCAAGCATTGTCAACAAGGAAATAAAACAAAGACCAAGTTCAAATCAAATGAATATTCAACAACAAGACCACTGGAAATTGTGCATACTTGTCTAGTTGGACCAACTACAACAAAGGTTTTAAAAGGTGATAAATAATTTGTTTTATTAGTTGATGATTATACAAGAATGACTACATTTTTATTTCTTAGGAATAAGTTAGAATCTCTTGAAAACTTCAAGGTATACAAGGAAATGGTTAAAAATGAAATGGATTCAAAAATAAAATTCAAAAGATCCGATAATGGAGGAGAGTTCACTTCAAAGGAATTTATGGACTACTGCAGCAGGCATAGAATAAAAAGGCAATTCTCTATTTCTAGGACACCTCAACAGAATGTAGTTGTTGAAAGAAATAACAAGACAATACAGGAAATGGCTCGAACAATGCTAATGGATTCCAAATTGACAGATATCTTTTGGACACAGGAAGTGCATACAACAGTTCACATTCAAAATAAAGTAATTCTCATAAACAACACTACTCCCTACGATCTATGGAAAGGAAGGCCAACAAATGTGAAGAACTTCAGAGTTTTTGGAAGAAAATGCTACATCAAAAGAGAATATGGAAGAATGGGAATTTTTGACTCTCATGTCGAAAAAGTAGTACTTGTTGGTTACTCAAGTACAAGGAAAGAATACACGTGTTACAACCTAAGATTGAACAAAGTTGTGGACATAATCAACGTAACAATTGATTAAACAGGTAGACAAGAATTAAAGGAAGAAGAAAATAAATCAATGGAACAACTTTACGAATAAAAAGAATAAGACGAAAAAGAAGTAGAAGGGGAAGATGAAGAGAATCAAATAGAATAAGAAGAGCAAGTTCAACAAGTTCCTTCAAAGGCACCTAGAAGACAAGTAGAAAAGAATCATCCTTCAGATCAAATTATCGGAAACAAAGATGCAAGATTTGAGACTAGAAGAAGAATCTGTTAACCAGAACAAATGCACCTAGAAGACTCATATACAATTGAACCAAACTATTTTGAAGAGGCCAACAAGGATGAATTTTGGAATAATAACATGGATGAAGAATTTGATCAAATAGAGAAAAATGACACTTGGGAATTAGTTCCAAGATCAAAGTATAAGAATGTGATCGGCACAAAGTGGGTATACATGAATAAATTGAATGAAGATGGATAGGTTACAATGAAAAAATATAGATTGGTATGTAAAGGATATGCACAGGTTGAAGGAATCAACTTTGAAGAGACATTTTCCCCAATTGTCAGAATGGAAGCAATCCGATCACTTTTAGCTTATGCATGCTCCAAAAATATTAAAGTGTATCAGATGAATGTAAAATCAAATTTTCTAAATGGGGAACTTGAAGAAGAAGTCTACATTGAACAACCTGAAGGATTTTAATTGTCAGAGAATGTAGATTATGTGTGTAAATTAAATAAGGCCTTGTATGGTCTAAAATAGGCTCCCAGAGCATGGTACTCTAGACTGGATAAATATCTTCAATAGGTAGGGTTCAGAATAGGAAGTGCATACAACAACCTCTACATCAAGGTAACTCAAGATAGTATTTTATTAAGTGAATTTTATGTTGATGATATTATTTTTGGAAGTATTGATGATAGGTTAAGCCAAACATTTGCAAAATACATGTAGAATGAATTTGAAATGTCATTACTTGGATAACTATCCTTCTTTCTGGGTTTTCAGATACGTCAAATCAACCAAGGAATTTTTATTTCTCAAACCAAGTATATCAGATAAATGCTAAAGAGGTTCATAATGGAAGATTGCAAACCAATTATCACTCACATGAAAACCAGTTGCAAGTTGAGAAAAGATGATGATTCAAAGTCTACAGATCATAGTCAATACAGGTCAATGATTGGTAGCCTACTATATGTGACAACATTCCGACCAGATGTAATGTAGGCAGTTGGATAAGTGGCACGATTTTAAGCAGCACCAAAGGAATCACATGTATTAGAAGTGAAGTGGATTTTCAGATATCTCAAAGGAACATAAGAGTTTGGATTATGATATTCAAATGGAAAGGATCTATCACGTATTGCCTACATAGATTCAGATTGGAAAAGTTTCATTGATGACCGAGAAAGCACCAATGGAGAAGCGTTCTACTTGGGTGAGTGTTTAGTATCATGGCTAAGCAAGAAACAATCATCAATATATTTATCTATATCCAAGGCAAAGTATATTGCAGCAACAACAAGTTGTACATAGGTTTTATGGATGAAAAAAACTCTGACAAATATACAAGTTAAGTGTGATGAGCCCATTCCAATCTATTGTGATAATACAAGCTCCATTGGTATATCAAATAACCTGGTGATGCACTCCAAGATGAAGCACATTCCAATCAAGTATCACTTTCTACGGGAACATGTTGTAGAAAAGAACATTAGAGTTGAATATGTGGGCACAAAAGAACAAGTGGCAGACATCTTTACAAAACTGCTTCGACGGGAAGCCTTTGAGTATCTTCGCCAGAGACTCAGAGTTATTTCTACTCCAAAATTAATGCTTTTGAATGCTTATCTTATATTTCTTAGATGTACAAGAGGAATAACCATAAAGAGGACAATTCAGGTTGGGAGATCAGATAATTCAATTAGGGTGAGCATCCCTAGATGGAAAGATACATTTTCCATTGATGACAAAGGGGGATAGATTTATTAGATGCAGAGGAAAAAAGCATGGTTCCAGTGGAGGGCGTTGGTCACAGAGATGCAGAAGACAAAGGAATGGTTATAAGGGGAGCATGAGTGATATGAATTCAGTATTGCATCAGAGTGTTTCCATCAATGCCAAAGGGGTATATTGTTGATTAATTGGGTCGGTTGTCATTGATGTCAACCCTTGAAGAAATTTCGGTAGAGAATTCCGGTAGCGCAAAGGTTTGGGTAATGGACACAAGTATTTTTTATGGATAATGGTATGAGTTTTGATATATTTTTAGGTAAGACTATTCTAGATGGATATTACATGTCATTCCATTTCTGGTGGTATGTGGAATGTCACATAACCCATCGCAGTTAGAAAATTATGGCCATGTGAAGTTGGAGAACCCTCATGAGTCATATAGAAGCCCTAAAATGTTAAAGTGTTTGCAAAAGAAATTATTTAAATAATAAAGTTAATGGAGAACTCCCTAAAATAAGGAAAGTGGTATGCTACATGAAACTATAAATAAGAGGCAAGGCTCTCTCATTTAATTACACTTGAACACATTGAATATCTTTTGTTGTGTAAGGATTATTGCAAGTACTCATTGATACATTTGAAGTTGTGAAATTCTGAGGTAGTACGAAGGGTTGATGGTGAAAATTTTGGAATTACAACGAATACTGAAAAACCCTAATTTCCGAGGCATACACAAGATGACAGTATATTAGGGTGTGTACGTACGTGGGCTTGCATTGTATTAGGGTGCATACATACATGGGAAAGTAGTGTATTAGGGTCTGTGCATGTGAATAAAGCCATGGAAACTTGAGAAGATGAAGATGCAAAGGTTCTAGATTCTGAGATCAAGCTCCTAGGAAGGTCTACAGTGCTCAAATACATCATATATATCTTTTGGTTCAAAAGGTATGTCTTATTTCTATGAATAGTTGGATTTTGATGTATGTTTGAGAAATGGTTATGGAGATTTGAGGATTCTCCCTAGAGAGACTAGTGGTTGCATGGGATCTTTTGTATAAGTCATATCTACAGAAATATATTTTTGGTATGATTTATCATTGAGCTATCTAGTTAGAGTTGTGGAACATCTTGTATTTCCTGGCATATGGCTAAGGGTTTTTATGGTACATAATTGAGAGCTTGTATTTGTGAAGTGGTTGATGTATTGAAAGGATGACTACTAGAAAGGGTTTGATGTATGGATCATGTGAGGGATATTATACGTGTTCATGATTACACACACTTATATCGCACATGAATAGAGACAGATATAGAGATTTTGGGTAAAGGCATAGGGTATAGATACAGTTTGGATACAATGACAGGTTACAGATCTATGTGAAAAAGTTATAGAGGGTCATAAGTTTTCAAGAGAAAGAAAACCCTAGTTTTCAGAAGGCATGCATAGGCTGCATAACAGTTTGTTCACGTACATACGCGGGCTACATAACAGATAGGTCACATACACACGTGTGATGCAGCACTATAGGTCGCCTACCTATTGTATTTGGTTGATACATGTTCAGTTCAGGTACAGATTGATTACAGGGCAGTTGTACAGGTTGGCTATAGGTCAGTGGTACAGGTTGATACAGTTGTAAAATGGTATATTTCACAGTGATAGTGTGATAGTGGTTCCATCATTCTACTTCTACTTCAGGGTGGTTGGACGGGGCAAGGACAGGTTTTTGTAGCCACCTTCCAGTTGTGGCCAAAGAACATAGGGGGTTGTAGCCTTCTTCTGGTTGTAGCCAGAGAATTGGGGAGTTGGATATTCCCTCAGGTTGTAGCCAGAGAATCTAGGGGGTTGGAGCCTCCTTTTAGTTGCAACTGGAAAAAAAAGGAAATCGATGCTTCCAATGAATGTAATTCTTCAAGACATATAAGAAAAAGGATTATGTGGTTTTCTCCCACTTTGGGTTTCCATGTAAAAACATTGGTGTACTGTGTATATGTATGATTGTTCATTTATTCATTGTTTATTTACTCTGCAAATATTGGATGATATTTCTACATTGATATAACACTTGCATTATATGGTTAAAAAGGATTACATTTCGCTATTATTGATTTACCCCCCCTCTCAGTAATCCAACACATTACACACTTAAAATCACTATATATTGAGCAACATGGGACAGATCAAGAGGTCACCAAGGAAATTCTAAAGAATATTCTAAATATTATTTCCCCTAAGGAAAATGTGGACCTGCTAAAATTTATTAAGGAGGATGAAATTTTAAATGTTGTTTTGGATTTGGCTCCTAATAAAAAATCCCTAGGGCCTAACGATTTTTCTATCCATTTTGAAAAATCATGTTGGAGCTTCATAAAGAATGATTTTAAAATAATGTTGCAATATGTTTACAATTAAAGTAGAATAGGAGGAGGACGAGGGGCACTAACTCCTCATTTCGTGTGTTCATTCCTAAACAAGAAAAACCATCCATGTTCTCCATGTTCCATCCATTTCTCTGTGTAAATCCTCCTACAATATTATGGCAAAGTTCATGGAAAACATGATGAAAATGATTTTCCATAAAATAATCTCTAAAAGTCAAGGGGGATTCATGAAAAAAATCAGATAGAAGACAACATCATCATGGTTCAAGAGGTAATCCACTCAAGAAGGGAGAACAAAAACAAAAGGAAATTGTCATCAAAATTGATATGGCTAGTGATTTTCATAGGTAAGACATTCATTTTTTTTATGTATCATATAAATTCATTTTTTGTTCCTCTTTTATTAGACAAGTTTCAACTTGTATTAGCATTCCCTGGATTTCTCCTCTAGTAAATGGAATAACCAAGTGTTTCTTCCAAGGGAATCATGGCCTAAAGAAGGGTTGTCCCCTCTCCCCACTTGTATACATCATCATTGCAAATTCACTATCATATATTATAGGCTAAAAGGATCTTAGGAAATATTCTCGAAATAAAAAAATTCAGGGGCAAGAAGAGCCTAAATTGTTTTCAATTTGTCGATGACACTCTTCTCATGGGAGGTACATCCACCATCATCATGGAGGGATTCAAATAGGTTTTATATTCTTTTATCAGTGCTTCGAGAGGAAAAGTGTACAATTTAAAAGGTTGTATTTTTGGATGGAAAACTAATCCATTACTTCTCCATTCTATCTCTAGAATTATATAGCTATTTTTCCAATAAGAATGGACTTCTTTCAAATATTTAGGAATGACATCATCCTTAAGAAACCCAAAAACCCATTCTTGGTAAATCATTATTGGGAAGATAAAAAAAATGCAACAATGGGGTTCTCAATGGATGAATCCTACAAGGAGATTTGTCTTAATCAAATCCATCCTTTCCACCCTTTTAATTTTCCAATGCTTGGATATGTTAAATTCAATGGGCATTATGCATTAAATTTCCCAATAAATAAGGAGGTTTCTTTTGCGAGGAAAAATGAACACTAAAAAATACCATCTATTAAATTGGAAAACAGTATGAGATCCAAAATATAGAGGAGGGTTAGGGATCAAAAATACATTGGTCATGAACTTAGTGATGGTGGGGGGGGGGGGATGGTATGGAGGTTAGTTACTAGTAGTATGGAAGGCTGGAAGAAATCCCCATGAAAAATTATTTTAGTGAACCTAGGAAAATATGTGTAGATAATATGAGGGATAATAAAAAAGGATCTCATAAATGGAAAATTATGAAAGTAATTTGAGAAAAAATCATTTGGATTCCAGGAAATTGGAAGAAGATGAATGTATGAAAAGAAAATATTATGGGAAATTAGTTGTTGAAACAAAATCATGACCTTCTATCTTTAAAAGAATGGATGGATGGTTGGAATATAAACACTTTATATGATATTTCACTTTGGTTTTCAAATTCTAGAAGTTGGGTCAAATGGTCGCTTGGGTAGCGTCCCTCTCATCTATCTCCTTTAATTCTAAAATTCCTTAATTCTCTCAAGGGATGTGCTACATGGGATATTAATACTCAAGACAAAATGAGATGGGGTGCATCAAAATACTGAGTAAAGGATGGATACATGCACCAACTATGGTCTCTTCCACTACCCCAACATGCTTCTATATGGTGTCAAATATGGCATAATGAAAGCCTCCCTAAAATAAATGCATTTTGTTGGATTGTGGTATATGTAAATATTTTAAGAGTAGAAACCTCTGGAAAAGAGGAATCCAGGGCCCCTCATGGTGTGTTCTATGTTGTGTTGGAGAAGAAACCACTCAACATTTATTCTTTGAATATAGCTTCACCAAACATGCTTGAACAATTGATTTTAATGGATTGATTCACTACTCACATAGGATGAATTCTTGGAGGGAAATTTTCTCTCTGTGGAGAAAAATCTATGGAGGATCCTTTAAAAATAAAAAAATTCTAAGGAGGCTATGGAAAACACTTCCCAAGTTCCTCCATTGAAATATCTAACTAGTGTGAAACATGGCAATATTCAATTAGGAATTTGGAACTCCTAAATCTATGGAAACCAAAGGAAAAAGTATCATCTTAGAACCTATTAATTCAAGGATAAATACATAGTTAAACCAACAACCTTTAGAATTAGATGAGGATGATTGCTTCAAACAACTTCCCATTTCAACTTAGTCAGTAAATTCATACATCACTGAGTCAAAATTTAATCTCTTATGCCAACTTTGATTAATCATGCAGGAATTTAAAGAGTCAAAATTTAAGCAAAGATCCAATTTCCACTTCTTTGATGGAGCATAAAAAAGAAATCCAAGGCTGGGGGCAGTGGGGGGGATCTCACTAGATATCGAGGGAAAAATAAAAGCATCTTTCACTTGGGGCCTTGGAATAACTATAAATAATCAAGTGGAGGCCTATGCTTTAATACAAGGTCTCCTTAAAGAAAAAGAATGTAAAATACAAACATTCATTTCCATAGGGGATTCAATCATTTTTATAAACATGTTGGTCTAAAACACAATCCCAGTAGACATCAAGCTTACATTAATCATTGCCTAAATAAACAAGGAGGTTCTTAGTCTAAATAATATCTCTTTCTTCCAAGTCTTGTGGGACCTAAACTCGCAATTAGACTCATTAGCTAATGAAACAACAAACCTTATCCAAGTAATTATAAGAAAAAATGGGGGGATGATACAACACATTGTCCCCTAAGTATATTTCTCTCATGGATTTGAGCCATGTCTCATCCTTTTTTAGTAACCCATTTGGCATCCTTCCTTATATTATTTCTTAAGTGCAAGGAAAGGACTTAAAAGGAAAATATCCCATCCTCTTTTCATACAACAATTCATTCCTACTCAGGATATTGAATCCATTAATATGGATTACCGTGATCAATGTGGGATTATCCTTCATCCCACACTTGGAATTTGTAATGGAATTTAGCGTACTTGCATGCATTTTGAATCCAATCGGTGTAGCAATTTTATGTTTCTATGGTCCATATTTTGGGAATATAGTCAATAGGTTTTTCTATGTGGTGTCTTTCAGAGGATAATTACCAAAAGGATTTGGTCTTTGTCTTATCTCTAGAGTCTCTTCGTTGGAAAGTTTTGTTGGATACCAGGGTTTATGTTGTGTGTTTTAAGTTTTCTCTCATCCTGGAGCAATTTTGTTTTCTTAGCTAAATATCCCTGACTTGTGAGATTGGCAAGTGGTTGAGATGCCATGACCCAGGGGCATCTAAGTTGTCCAAATCACCCAGGGATTGCACCAGCCCTTAACATGGTTGTATTTTAGATGTCCCCAGAGGTTTCGAACCAATGACTTCACTTATGGATTTTCTTAACAATGCACTCTTTCATCGACTTCTATACACCATAGGGACTCCATCCTGGAGCAATTACTTGGGACTTTGGAGAAAATTTAATTCACCCTATGCATGTCTATTGTTGATATTTGCTTCTTTGTTTCTTATTAGGATTAGTATCAATCTAAAGAAAAAAAAATAGAAAATATAGCTCAACGATTTTTCTGTTGGTTGGATATTATTTGTACCTTGATGGTATTTCTCAACCTTTTCAAAATCTAGTGCAACTCCCCTCTATTTAATTTTTGCACACAATGGATTATTTGGACCTCTAGGAAATTTGCAGGACCTTGAGAAGGCATGATGAAGGAACTCAAGGAAACATGGTGATGCAGACCCCCTTCTCTCCTAAGGGTTGTGCGACCTCCTGGTCAAGGATCTTCAATTCTGAGATGAATTGGCTCTTGGAGACCTTAATGGTCTCACTTATAAATTAACACAAGCCCTTTTTTTTCCTCTGGTGGAAGTTCTATGGCACCCACAACCTCTTTCTTCACATTGGTGGACTCACAAGTTTCAAGCGTAAGCTCCCCTCCTGTTAGCCTCTTCCTGCATATGACCTCGGGCTATGTCCTTACTTAAACGCACTATTGTAGGTGCGCCCAAGAGTGGTTTGGGATCAACCTGATTTTCTCTCCGCAATTTACCTCCACCTGCCACGTACCCCTTTGTCGATATCGTGGTTATGATTATCGCCCGTCCTCAAAAACTTAATGTCTGAGAACTTTTTGGCCTCGCAATAAAGCGTAATTGTCGATCTTACGATCTTTATGGTGCTTCTAAAATGAAGGTTCAGATCTGTCCCTTTTGAAACTATGAATAAGATCTGACCTCCTTCAAATCAATGAATGAGATCGATTTTGCCTTTCGGGCTTCGGGAGTTTCAATTCTCAAACCTTGTTTTCTCCTCAATACTTCCACCTGGAACTCATGATCTATTGATGGGTGTCTATCGTAGATCATGGCTATGATTTCTTTGGGTCTTCTGGCTTCGGAAGAATCAAGACTCAAATTTCACCTTCCTTGGAAGTGTGCGGATTTCTACCGCGTGTCCTATCAAATCGGACGGTTGATATTTACTTCGGGTCTTCGAATCTCCGGGCTTTGGGAGTTTCAACTCTCAACTGAAATCTCAAAGTGATTTATCCAGAGCTCACAATCTATTTATACATGTCCCTCTGGATCCAATGGTCACTATCCACATTGAATCTTTAAGCTTTGGGAGTTTCAACCTCCTACACAATCATTTCTCCCGAAGTGATTTCTCCCAAAGATGACGGATTCCTTCCATGTGTCCTCCGCAATAGATGGTTGAGATCTGCTTCGGCCTTCAAGAGTTTGTTACCCTCCACACTTGGAATCCTCCAAAGTGAATTTTCCCAGAGTCTCATATATTTCAACACATATCTACTGGCAGCTAACGGCCTGTATCTACTTCGTCTTTCATTTCTTTGGTGATTTCTCTTTCTCCTTATCCACAAAACTTCCAAAGTACCTTCACTCCAGAGTTATGGATCTTTCATCGCTTATCCCTCTTAACAATGGACAATCCCTACGCTCTTCGGGACTTCGACGAATCCTCTCTCCTATGTGCACGCAAAGACTTAACGCTCGTGCTCTTTACCTGTATCCAATGGTCTAGAATGATCCTTCTCTCTCCTGGATGGATCTTATCCAGTGACTCATGAAACCTTCATAACTTTCCTCCCTTTGAATATTCCTCCTTCTATCTCTCTTGAGATTTCTCCCTCCTTCTGCCCCTTTAACTCTTTAAAGAGTTACTTCGATACTTAGTCGAATTTTGGGCCTGTGCACGCCTTGCAACAGATTCTTATGCAAGAGTTGGGGTCAGGTGGATGACTGTGCACACCTTGCAGCAGTCACTTTGCACTCCTTGCAAAGGGAAAGTTTTGCGCTATCTCTTTTGAGCTTCTGAGTCGAAATAGACTTTGTCAATGCATTCCTTGCGGACTGTGTGCACACCTTGCACAATTTCACTGAAGAGAAAATGATTGAAACTTATACAAACATTTCACAGTTTCATATACCCAACAACACAACTCATTCATTCATGAAACAAACTAACAAGGAATTGTAAATAGTTGTGACACCATGCATTTTAATCCATTTTCCTCTGTTATATTCATTCCAAAAGTAAAAATTGCTACAGCTATGATCAAACAACAACTAAAAATTCAGTATTTTCCTACTAACTCGCAACAACCTCACTTGGGCATAGAAAACCTTGATTTATCTCATAAGGTTCTTAGGGTTCCCCCCGACTACTCATCTAATCAAAAAAACAAAAACTAGCAGCTACCTTAGTTCAGTTACATTCAATACTAGGAGTGAAACTCCAAGATCACTCACGATCATTCATCTTCCAAGAGTTTGATCTTCTTCCATTTTTCAATTAGCTCCAAAAGATTCATAGTAAACACCAACATTTAAGATTTCGAAATTATTCCAAGGCATTGAGTTGTCCTGCCACGCATGCTCACTGATGATGCTCATGCATCATACTCCGCTAGACAAAGATTCATGGACTCCTTTCCATGAGTTCCTACATCCAATTTCCATGATTCTAGATATCAGTGTCGTTTTCCTAACTGGCATCTTCTATTGGGTGTCCCTTTTGTTGGACTGAATATTGTTGGGAGGGTGAATCGGTTGTTTTACGATGTAAACAATTATGGATTCTTTTCCAAACTTTTGGCAGAACTCGATTGCTAATCCGCAATGTGAAGGAAATAAACAATGGCACTTTCAGCATCATTCACATATAAATTAAAACAGACGGATATTTCCGAAACCCATGCAAGATAAAACCTCTTTTCTTTATATGATAGATAACGTGGTTACATTCTTCACGATTATCATACATATGAGCACCAACTCATATGAGGTTACAACCTCAACTGAAATTTACCAACTGGCGAGAGCACCAGCTCTTGTTTCTCTAACACCAACTAGAGAGCATTGGCTAGTTTTCTAGCGCCAATAACTAGAAGGAAGCACCAACTCCACATGTTCAAGCACCCGCCAGACCTCGAGGGATAACAGTCCTCTAAGCACCTCTAACCACCACGAGCCGCAAATCTTTGCTCTTGAATTTTATTACGATGATATGATGTTCGGCGATGGCCTACCTAACTTATCACCGTTCTGCTCCACTTCGTTTCTCTATCCGCCTTATTGCCTTTCTGCTCATAACATTTGCAATGTCCGGGTTATCGAACCACCATGCTTTCGCTGCGCCACTCCGATTCTCCTTCACCCATGAATCACCACGACAAAACTCCAATAGCCACTGCAAATTCCACTGTAACAATCCACCCATCTCTCATGTTTGGGTGTATTTATAAGCGTCTATGCACCTTTGCGTCGCGATGTTTTCCATGCCTACATCTGGAACTTTCTGCGTCATTATGCCCACCTCTTGAGTGCTCTATCGATCATCATCCTTGAGTCTTGACTTCTACGGTGATTACATCGGTCTTCTTGACTTCTCTGCGCCCGGATGTCATCAATACTGGCGGTCTCGATTAGCCGTTATTCGGTAGCCCTAGATTATTTCTTGATCAACGGTTCGATCAATCGGGATTTCATATATCAGCGATTTTGGCACTTTTGATGACATAAAGTTTACGTCCACGGTAGTCGCGATTTCCAGATTCGCGATACGCCGACCCTCGTGGTAAAACCACGGATCCATGTGACATCTCTACGTGACCTTGGTCGCGTGTTTCAAATCACGATTGATGAAACTTCGACCTGGGGCTAAGATCCAGATCGAGGTAAAACAGCTCAATACGATTGAGTCGTGATATATATCCCGTGAAATCAGTTGATGTCAAGTGACTTTGTCATTCAAAGTCGATCCGAACACTCGATGAGGAGAATCAACGGTCCGGATGCATTTTGGATTCAACGGTTATGATTGAATGGCGAAATCGCACATCGCGATTCGGGTTCTTGTTGTCAAGGGATTTTGACATTTCTAAGTGTCGATTCCCAATCCCCAAAGATTCCATCTGATTCAACGGTCAGTTACTTCTAGCTCGGCGAAAACCGGTTACATGTAAGATGGCGCCAGCGTTTGGAGTTATTCGGTGTGTTAACCTGACATGTAAAGTCCCAATCCGTCTCTGCTGACATCACCGTGGTTTGACCGTGTTAGATCTGCATTAATCGCTCGATTCATGAATTGCATGAACGCTGAAGTGTTAGATCGCGACACATCATTCTCTGGTTGTGCTATGTGTCCCTGGGTGACGTGGTTTGTTGGCGTGTGTTGGATCGACGGTCGTCCGCTAATTATCTTTTGTGATCAACTCGTAATATCGCGTTTCGCGATTCGGGGTTTTCGTTGTCAAAGTGTTCTTTGCATATTGAAATCACGATCCCGGATTCTCGTTGAAATCAGCGGACCAGATCTAGTTCGTAGTTAGCGGTTGGATCATATCGTGGTCGGGTTTTAGTTGTGGGAACTTTGGCATATCAACTTCGTGATCTCGAAACTCCGCGATGATGCAGCTCCTGGTCCATATGACCATTCTCATGGCCGTGTGTTACTCCCGCTGAAAGACCGGGTTCTCATTGATCAGCGGTGGTGGTCCCTGGCTCGGTCGGCTGAGACTGTCCTCCTATCGAGCTTCTCGCGGTGGCACCCGATCGCTGCCAAGCGTCCTTCCAAATAGACGGTCCGTTATGCCAGTTCCTGTAGCTTTCACGATGGTAAGCCACCGATGCGGCTCATCCCGATCGGCGACGGTGGGTTTTGAATGAGATCAGCGGTGGCATGGATCTTTGTCTTTATCTCTCCAGTGAACTCCGTTATCTTGAGCTTTGCCTTTCTTTAGTAGCATTTTCTTCTTGTTCCCTCTGACTTGCCATCAATAAACGCTCGCTACTGTAGTAAACGTTTATAGCGATCTCCCCTTGGCATTGATGGCAACGCTACATCGCGAATTCTTTTCTCCCCTTTGACATCAATGTCAAAGAGGGTATCTCCCCAGATATTGTAGTAAATGTGGGAGGCATTAGATAATTAAGTAATACAAATCTCCCCTAACAAGATGGACTCTTGGGTGTGAAACAAAATGACACCGAGCTTCTGTCTAAGATATTCAAAATGGGTAATGCTTGGCTGGGAGCTTGGTAAAGGAATATGCGAATTTGTTGCGGTGGGAATGTAATGGACCAATCAGACTGCGATTGGTGACCTTCTCAGAAAATGATGGCTGATGAGGGGATATACTTGGTCTTAGGTGATCTGAGTTGCAGACGCAGTAGCACTAGTGTTATCACATTAAATAGGGATCGGTCTGGGTCTTGTTTTACCTCTAAGTCGCAAGTGTCTGAATCATCCACAATACGGCAATGCGGTGGTAGCGACAACAATGTACTCTGCCTCTATGGTTGATAAAGAAATGGAACTTTGCTTTTTACTAAAATGGCCGGGGCTACTAAGGAATTGAGAGAATGCTCCTCCGCGGTGCTTTTTCTCTCATCAACACAATTTGCTTAATCTGCATCTGAATAAGCGGGTAATTGGGGCTTTGATTTTTGGGATACCCACGGTCCATGGGGTCATTGTTTCTTTTAAGTGTTTCAGATATCCTTTTGACGACTTGCAAATGACTATGTTTAGTTGCAGACTGATATCTTCCAACCAATCCTACAACATGCATTATTTTTGGGTGAGATGTTGTGATGTAAAACATGCTTCCTATCATTGATAGATATGGGCTTTGATTAACATCGATTGAATCATCATCCTTGTAATTTGCATCAGCATGTTACCATGGAACACTTACAGTTTGGGAATCTTCCATTTGAAACCTTTTCGACATTTCCCTTATTTTCCTTGAAATGAAAGATCCCATCAGGACCTCCCCGAGTAATTTGTAGACCAAAGGAAAATGGCAGTTCTCTATATCATAGACATCTCAAATTCAGGACTCCATAGCGAGGCAATCATTGTCTTAGTGAGTCCTTATTACATCCAAAGATGATGTCATCCTTAGACTAGATGGTGATGGAAAGAACTTAATTCATTTGTCCTCTGTTGTCTTAATACTCTGATTAATTAATAGGTTGTTCCCTCTCTTGAACCCTTTTTCTTGAAGATATGTATCCAGTTCGTGATACCAGGCTCGAGGGGCTTTGTTTAAACCATATAAAGCTTTCTTCAACTTGCATACTAAGTCGGAGGTTATCGGACAATTTGAAGAACCCCTCTGGTTGTTCAATGTAGACTTCTTCACTTAAATCTCATTTAGAAGAACGACTTGACATCCATTTGATAGACTTTAAACCTTTTATGACAAAACATGGGCAAGAAACATTCTTATAGCTTCCTACAATCTTGCTACGGGTGCAAATGTTTCATCAAAATCCGGTCCTTCTATGAGCATATCCTTCTGGACTATCCTCACTTTGTTCTGACCACTTGTCTTATCATTCATCTTACATTGCAAGATCCATTTCCCAGATTAATGGCGTTTTACCGCCGGGTCTTTGAACCATCTCCATGTGTATTGTTTTCTCAATCTGATCAAGTTCTTCATTCATTGCTAACCCAGTGATCATCGTGGCTTCATTAAAATTCTTGGGTTCCGACATGGATATGAGAGCTATAATATTCGGTGGTTTTTGATTAGCTTTCTCTGGTTTGTACCCCTTTTTCTTTTTAAACTAATTATTTGACTTGTTTGGATGATTCTTTTGAATGATTAAGGTGATCGTTGACTTGATTTGGTGCAATGCAATTAATGGAGCTAAATACGTTGATTTCGTTTTGATCATTGGACCTGTTCATCTTTGTCTTTAGCTGTGTCTTCTGTATGAGACTCATTACCATACACCTCTCTTATTTGGGATTCCTTCATCAATTTTACATCAATCGGTCAACTTCATCTGCCCTGTCATCGTATTTGCCGAGGTTTCCATCATTGTATGTGGCGATACTCTAAAGACTGGGAGGTGTTTAATTGAGGCTTTTCGTCCAAACCATAGTTCATAAAGGGGTCTTGTCGCCCATTGAATTACGAGGTGGGATTTGTTAAGCACATGGGCTGTTGTGTGTGTTGCTTCTACCCAGGTGGGTTTATTAATGTTCTTCTCATTCATCGGTAGAAGCCATTTTAAACGTACATTACGTTTTGCCTATGGCAACTCATTTTGTTATTGGAGTTCTTGGAAGTTAATGTATTCTCTCTTGATTCCATTCTCATCGCGGAATTTTTTAAAGTCTCTTGACATAAACTCTCCTCCACGATGGAATCTTACTACCTTTAACCTCTTGCCACGTTTGGTGTCTGTTAAGGCCTTAAATATTTAAATTTTTCAAATGTGGACTTTTTTCTTTGAGAAAGACAGCCATGAAGTGCAGGTGTCATCGATTACCAACGTGAAGTAGTTTTCTTTCCATGTGCCTTCACGATATGATGGTCCACATAAATCCATATGAACTAGTTGGGTGGTTTCTCGTTGAGTGAAGCTTTTGGACTTATGCTGCGTTATGTTTTGCTTCCCTACTTGGCGGGGTTTATCTTTGAATCTTGGGGCTTTGCTATTTGGAGAGATCTTTCGCACTTCGAGGGTTTTAAGTTTGATTAAGTGCTCAAAGTTTAGTTTTCCCAAGTCTCTATGCCATAACCAGCTTTCATCATGTTTGTAGATGACATTCTTCTCTGTTTTCTTTCAACGCATATACATTACTACGTCCTTATGCCTTTGGCCACTAGCATCGAGTTTACTGATTTTATCTTACATTCCTTGGGCGTGAACAACACTTCACATCTCGTCACATTTGACTTACACTGAGCAAATTATGTTCCAACCCATCCACAAATTAGAACATCTTGGGCTTTCCTTTTCCATTACTTAAATACCATCCTTTTCCCTTTTTACTTTCCACCAGGCGTGTTTCCAAAGGTTACAGTTCTGATTTACTTTCACTTAGCGATGAAACTTGCCTTTGTCTCCCGTCATGTTTGGAGCAACCATTGTCTATACCAAGGTTTCAATTTTCTTTGGTAGGATAATACTAATCCACTTGTTACTTTCCTTCTTCTTCAAAACTTGACATTTTCAGCAGGAGTTTTCGAATCTGGTTCATAGTTCTGGTTCATAGTTCCTTAAATGGTAGTCGATAGATTTATGTCCAAAGTTATGACCGTGCTTAGCATTCAATCTCTTTATTCAATGAGTCAAACTTATTTGTTGCGGTGTTAACTACTTATTATTTGTTGATTAGTTCTTATAAATCCTTTAGCCATTATCGTCCAGGACTTAATTTGGCAATTTGTAGTATGTTATAATTATTACTTGGGAGTGTATCATTCTTTGTTGTAGGAAGTATTTATTCCTTTGAAATCTTAATTGCTCATTCCTAGGTCTTAAGGAACAATTTAAGGCTTTGTGACCAAAGTTAGAACAATAATAACAATAGAAACAATAGCCATAGAAAATTCTTGGTACACAGGAAAATGGTTGTCTTCTTTGAACAAAATTGATTTACGTATTTCTTGTTGATGGCGTCTTTTAGTAGAAAGAACATTGTTTCTTAGTTCTTCAGATTCAATCAGCACCTCTTCCTTTACTCATCTTGGGTGGTTGATTGTCTTCCTTTGTTTATGAGGTTGTTATCACACCATTGAGCCGTGCTTTTGTCAAAACTTGATAGGTTCTTCAATTCCTTCCTTTCCACTGCTTGATCCCTCTTCATACCCAAACCAGTTTTCAACTTTAAATTCCTTTTTTGATTGATGATGGTGGTTAATCCTTACGAGGCTTTGATACTTAGCAGATTTTGATTATACAGGCTTGAAATTTCTCCATTTCTTTCCTTGTTTCACTACTTCTTGTTCTAATGATTCATCTTGCCTTCTTTTAGATAGTTGATGTTTCAGAATCTCTCGATTTTCTTTACCTCTTCAATTCTACTTTTAGTAGGACAAGATCTTCTATCACGGCTTCTTCATGCTATCGAACTATTTTAACAATTGTCTTTAACTTCTGTTCTTGATTCTTAATCTACCAATCTCTTCCAATGCATTACGGTTCTCCTTCTATGTTAACCACAACTTCTTCTTCTTCATTAATGTCACTCCACGTGCTATTGTCATGAATATCTTTGGCCATAAGTGTAGAAGTCATTTAGTTTATCTTCAATAGATGAATCATTATCCTCATCATCGAAGGATCATCATCATTTTTAGAGAATTTTCTTTTTAAAGTTATTCTTTTTAAATAAATTTAAGTAATACGTATTTTTCCTCTTGCTTATCACAAAGTCTGATCCTTGCTTTCCTTTGTGGGGACATTTGGTAGAAAAATGACCTCATTCTACCTGATTAAAACATTTGAAGGCAATTTCCTTTGTATTTTCTGCTCCCTTGAGTCTCTTTACAAATTTTGCTTGAAATTTCTATTGAGCTCGGAATCCCTCATTCTTGAAACCTAAATGATAGCTATACGGAGGGTAGGTTTATCTTTAACTATTCTCATTTCCTTATCACGGTCGGTGTTAGAAGTTGGTCATTGTAAGGGATTTCAGATCATTAAGTTCTTCTATATTAGAGACCTCCGGGTTGAACCTATTTGGGAGAAATCTCAAGATTTTCTTAACTAAAGAAGGTTCCCCAATTGTTTAAGCCAAGTGCCGCATTGCATGTACCATTTCTTCTACTCTCAAAAGAAGTATTTACCAACAATTGCATCTTGCTTCATCTTAATTTATTCAAAGCGTATTATAGGTTTTGAAGCTTTGCATCCTTACCTTCTCATTTACCTTCATATTTGTTAATGAGTTTGTCTGGCAGTTCTTAGTTGCACTTTCCTGAAGTCTGCTTACGCAAGTACTTAAGATAGCATTCCTTAGCCTTAGCGTTGAAGCTAAAATTCTAGTTTGTCATCCTTATTAGCTAGAACAATTGGCTTTACATAACCAGTCTACACCATCCCAGACATCTACGCCTAAAGCCATTATGTAGGTTCTCATTCCCCTAACTTTCGAGAGGTAAAGTTTGTCCCATTGAACATAGGGGCCTTATTTGTTGAATTTGCTTCATGGCTTGACATGTTTTAAGCTCTAGGATCTACACTCAGATAAAAGGAACCATCTCTGATAACAATTGTTGAAAAAATACTGAGAGAGGGGGGGTGAATCAGTTGTCTACGTGCTTAAACAATTATGGTTTACTAGAAACTTTGTAGGGCTTCGATTTGCTAATCACAATAATCACGAGGAAATAAACAATGCTTCCAGTCATTACATATATGAGAAACACATAGAGATATTTCCCGAGGAAACCATGCAGGATAAAAACCTCTTTCTTTTATATGATAAGTAATGGTTACATTCTTCTGGGTATCATACATATGAGCACAACTTCGTAGGAGGTTGCAACCCTCTGACTTTGCAATTTACAACTAGCGAGAGCACCAACTCTCTTGTTTTCTCTAGCACCCACTAGAGGCACTGACTCCCTAGTTTTCTAGCACCAACTAGAAGGAAGCCACCACTAGAGGAGCACCAACTCCACGTGTTCAAGCACCCTTGAACCTCTAAGGACAACAGGTCCTCCCTAGCACCTCCCAAACACCACGAAATATAAATCTTTGCTTTCTTGAATTTATTATAGTGATATGATGTTAGACGATGGCCTACGACTTATCACTGTTCTGTTCCACTTCGTTGTTTTGTCTGCCTTATTTCCTTTCTTCTAAGATCGTGCTTGATAATCGGTTAGCAGCATCGTCCCTGCCTTCCAGCTCGCCCTTTCGGTCCTCCTTCACCCTTGAATCCTGCGACAAGAGCTCAATATGCTGCAAATTCCCCAATGATCACCCAATCCTCATCCGGGTGTATTTATAGCGTCTATGCCTTTTGCGTACAATGTTTTTCCATGCCTCTGCATGCAGATTCTGCGTCATCATGCTCCACCTCTTGAGTTCGAGTCATCATCATGACTCTTTAGCTTCTCAGGTGATTACACATCGGTCTTCTACGACTTCTCTAGCAGATGTCATCAATGATTTTGGCAGTCTCACGGTCAATAGTGCCTCGGTAGCCCTCCGATTATTTCTTGATCCAATGGTTCGCTGATCGTCGGGATTTCATATATCGCGAATTTGGCACTTCGATGACATGAAGTTTATGTCCGCGGTGATGTGATTTCTGGGTCGCGATGTGCTTCAGCCCTCCTTGTTGAGCCCTGGTCCATGTGACATGTCTTTGTGTGACCTTGGTCTTGTCATTTCAAAATCATGATTGGCGAAACCGACATGGCTAAGATCAATGGTCCACGATATAACCTTAGCTCAATGACTCTGACGAGTCATGATATAGCATATCGCGAAATCGGGGTTTTGATGTCAAATGACTTTGTCATTACAAAGTCCAGATCCGAGAACTGGAGTAGGAGAATCAGCGGTCGGTCATTTTGGATTCAAGCGGTTTGTAGTTGGTCAAGGTAACATCGTGATTTTGGGTTCTCGTTGTCAGGATATTTTGACATTTCTGAAGTGTAGTTCGCAGATCCCCAAAGTTCATGCGGGAAGTTCAGCGGTCGGTTAGCTGGCACCGACAGGATTACGTAAATGGCGTATCGTTATTTGAGAGTTTCACGTTGCGTGTTCTTGACATATCAAAGTCAGATCGCGATGCCTGCTGTGACGTCGCATTGGTTTGACGTGTTAGATCTATGCGTGTCACTCACGATTGGTGAATTGCGCCAGGCACGGTGTTGGTCGCGACGCATCATTTCTGGTTGTGCGTGTCACGGGTGATGTGATGCGTTGGCGTTGTGGTGGATGGGCGGTCTGAATCGCGGTATCCAATCGTTGGATATCAATCAGATGAATCGGATGTCATAAGCGGTCGGGTTTTTCATTTTCGAACTTTGACATATCCAACTGGCGATCCTCGAAACTCCGATGATTACGCTTCTGGTCCATATGACCTTTATCCTCATGACCGTAGCCAAATTTTCACTCCCTTTAAAGACCTTGCGGGTTCTCATTGATCCAGCGGTGGTCGGATTCACTGGCTCGGATCGGCGGTGAGACCTATCCTCCTATCGGGCTTCTCCCGGTGGTTATTCGCGTCCTTCAAATGAGCCGGTCGGTGTAATGGGAGTTTCGCAGCAACAATGGTGAAGCCTCACGTGCAACTCTGTCGATCGTGATGGATGGGTTCGGATAAAGGATCAGCGGTGGATCTCGCTATATCGAACTCCGGTATCTTGAGCTTTGCTCTGGCGCATTTTCTTCAGCGATTGTTCCTCTAAGCTTACCATCCCTAGTCCATATGACCATTATTCTCATGACCGTAGCCAAACCTTCACTCCCTTTAAAGACCTTGCAGGTTCTCATTGATCCAACGGTGGTCGGGTCCCTGCGCTCGGATCTGACGGCTGAGACCTATCCTCCTATCGAGCTTCTCCTGGTGGCGCCCGATTGCTTCCACGCGTCCTTCCAAATAGACGGTCCTGATTATGTCAGGATTTCACCTTGGCTTTCCCAATGGTAAACCTCGTACAACTCCTGTCCGATCTGACGGCGGATGGGTTTTCTGAATGAGATCCAACGGCTGTGGATCTCTGTCTTCCTTCTCCTCCGCGAACTCCCGTATCTTGAGCTTTGCCTTTGCTACGCGCATTTTCTTCAACGTTGTTCCTCCTAAGCTTGCCATCAATGACAAGCATACGCTACTTGGTAAACATTTTCCAACACCTTCCACTTGACCAAATATTCAAAATAGGTCTTCCTCCTAGTCTTTTTTCCAATCCTCCGATCAATGATATTCTCCATCTGTGGTTTTTCTACTGTAGGGATTTGTTTCTCCCACTTAATCTTCTCTTGATATTTTGATTCCTCTATTTCATCTTCTCTGTAAGGGTATGGGTCTGGAATGTTAAATATGGGTGATATGCCCACATCATCTGGAAGCTCAATCTCATAGTTGTTTGCATCAAACTTCCTTAAGATATTACATGGCCCTATATTCTTCATCTTTAACTTGTTATATGTTCCCCTAGGAAACATTTCTTTCCTGAGATGTGCTAGAACCTTATCTCCTACTTTAAATTGAAGTTATCTGTGATGTTGATCAACTCTGCACTTGTACTCTTGGCTAGAGCTCTGCAACTGTCCTCTGATTTGGCTATGGAGATTCAACATTTTTGCAACAAAATATTCTGCTCCCACACTTATGATCTCACTTTGTTCCAAGTCTCTCAACTCAGATAATCCCCTTGGTTTCATTCCATAGAATGTTTGGAATGGTCTCTTTCTAGTGCTCCTATTTGGTGAGTCATTGTATGCAAATTCTGCTTGTGGCAGAATTTGATCCCACTAATTATGATGTTCATTTACTAGACTCCTCAATAAGTTTCCCAAACTTATGTTTACCCCCTTAGTCTGTCCATCTGTCCGAGGGTGATAAGTTGAGCTGAAGGATAAATATGTCCCCAACTTCTTCCAGAGTGTTCTTCATAAATGACCAACAAATTTAGTGTCTCTGTTTGAGACAATGCTCTTGGGTAGTCCATGAAGTCTCACAACTTCCTTGAAAAATAAATTTGCAACATGTGTTGCATCACTAGCCTTCTGGCATGGGATAAAGTGTGCCATCTTTGAAAATCTATCCACCACCACAAATATGGAATCACATCCTCTTTGCTTTCTTAGAAGTCCCAACATAAATCCCAAGGCCTCTCTAGTATTGGCAATGGTTGATACAATCCAGTGTTCTATCTTTTACCCTTTTCATGTTGGCACATTCTACATCTATTCACAAATTTTATCACTTATGTTTTCATACCTGGCCAGTAGTATGAACTGCTCAACTTTGCAAATGTTTTATCATGGCCTAAATGTCCATCCAATCCTCCACTATGCTTTTCCCTCAAAAGGTTATCCCTCATTGAGAATTTTGGTATGCACAATTGTTTTCCCTTGAATAACAATCCCTCTTGAATCATATACTCTGTCCACTAGCTCACATATCTCAGCACAGGATTTTCACATGCTTCGAATGCTTCCTTGAAATCTAGATCATCACAATACATTTCCTTCAAGTGTTCAAACCCCAAGGTATTCACCTGAAACTCCCATAGAAACAAACATCTCTTGCTTAATGCATCAACAACATTGTTAGCATTCCCAAAAATATGTTTTATGACAAAAGTAACATTCTGCATAAACTCAATCCACTTTGCATGCCTCTGATTCATTTTTCATGTTTAGTTATGAATTGCAAATCTTGGCTGTCACTATACAAGACAAATTCATGTGGAACAAGGTAGTGCCTCCATTTCTTTAGGGCTTGAATTATGGCATAAAACTCCTTATCATACGTGGAGTATTTTCTCTTAGTCTCTTTCAACTTCTCACTGAAATAGGAAACAAGCCTATTATCCTAGCTCAAAACTTCTCCAATTGCAACTCCACTTGCATCACATCTCACTTGAAATGTCTTTCCAGAATTTGGTAAGACCATAATTGGTCGTTCTGTTTTTTTTTCCTTTAGTATATTGAAGCTCCTCTCGGCCTCTTCTTCACTGTATCCATCATTGGTGCACAAATCCCATTGAAATCTCTGATGAACTTTGTATAGAAACTTGCTAATCCATGGAAGCTTCTTACCTCAAACATGCTCCTTGGTGATGGTCATTCTTTGATTTATTTCACCTTCTCTAGACCCATCTTTAGTTCATTTGAAGAGATCATAAAACCCAAGTAAATGAGCTTTGTCTTCATAAAATAAGACATATTTAGGTTTATTAACAAATTCTCCTAATGTAGCCTCCTCATCACTAGTGTCAGGTGTCTCAAATGCTCCTCTTTAGTCCTTCTAAAGACCAGTATATCATCCAGATATACAACCATGAACTTTCCAATGAAATCTTTCAGTATTTCATTCATCAACCTCATAAAAGTACTCAGGGCATTTTTTAAGCCAAATGGCATAACAAGCCACTCATACAAACCTTCATTTGTCTTAAAGGTTGTCTTCCACTCATCACCTTCTCTCATTATTATCTGGTGATATCCACTTTTCAAATCTATCTTTGAAAACAAATTTGCTCCACTTAAACACTCCATTAAATCATCCATTCTTAGAAAAGGTAATCTATACCTGATGGTGATCTTGTTAATGGCTCTTGAGTCTGTACACATTATCCATACTCCATCCTTATTTGGACTCAACACAGTTGGCACTGTGCATGGACTCAAGCTCTGTCTCACCAAACCCTTGTCTAACAATTCATGGACTTGGTTCTTTACATCCTCATTCTCTTGAGGTGTCAGCTTGTATGCTTCTTTGTTTGGCAGACTTGCTCTTGGTATCAAATCAATATGATGGTTGATACTTCTGATGGGTGGCAATGAGTTAGGCAACTCATCCACCACTATGTCAACAAAAGTATCCAACAATTCATGAACTTCTTCAGGTAAATCATCCATCGAAGTACTTGTAAAGATAACTCTGGGTTTCCTCACCACATCAAACTACATATCCTTTTATTTCTTGACTTCTTTCAGGAGTTCCTTCCTACTCATGATAAGTATGCTTTTGTTGGCTTCCTCTTTCACGTTCTTTTCTTCTATTGGCAGCAACATGTGTGTCCTATGATTCTTCTCCAAGGTGTATGTATTCTTCCTCCCATCATTAATGACATTCCTGTCAATCTTCCATGGTCTTCCCAACAAGATATGACATACAACCATGGGAATTACATCACATAGAATTTCATCTTTATATCCTCCTATCTTAAACTCAACAAGGCATTGTTTAGTAACCATTACCTGGTGTCCTTTCTACAATCATGAGACTTTGTATGGCTTCGGATGTGAAGTTGTCTCCAACTCCAATTTCTCCACCATCTCCGTGGATACTAAGTTATCAGTGCTCCCACTATCAATTATCACCTTGCATACTATGTATTTAGTCTTTCAAGTTGTCCTAAATAGACTATTCCTCTACACTGGATTTTCAACTTCTGCCTCTCGTTTTAAGAGAACCTTTCTCAGCATAAAGGATGTTCCATCCTCTACCCCTTATGCTTCAACATTCCTTCTATGTGCTTCTGAAATGTGATCTTCACCTCCTCCTTATTTATTTTTCTCAGGACATTCCCAAGACATGTGCACTATCTTTCCATAGGCATAGCACCTTAATTCTCCTCCTCTTCTTCTTCCTCTTCCTCTAGAAGAACTTCTTCAACCACCTTATCTTCCTCAGGAACTTCCTCCTCTTTCCGCATGACTGTGCAGTTTCTCATTCTCATCTTTGGATTTATGTGCCTTGTCATGGGAAACTCCCTTGCCTTTTTTTGGGGTCGGACTCCTACCTATGCCTCTTTGGCTTTGTTTTCTAGACATTTTATCCTCTTCCTTCAATGAAAACTAATAAGAGTCATCCACTGTCCTCACTGACATAATGTTGATCTCATCCTGGATTTCATACCTTGGGCCATTTACATACCTGGAAACCTTTTCTTCATCTTTCTCTCTTTGTCTAGTTCTGATGTTCAGCTTGTAGAACTCCTATGTGTACACTTTAACTGTCATACCCTTCTGTCTCAAGTTCTGCAGCTTCCTGAACAGATTGATCTAATAATATTTGGGCATGAATTTAGCCTTCAACTTGGCTACCATTCTGTCCCAATTATTTATCTTATGTTTTCCCTTGCTTCTCCTCTCAGCCTGCAGTTCATCCCACCATGGTGTTGCATGTCCTTTTAGCCATGTCTCACCCTTTTCTCCTCGTCGACATCTTCATAGTCAAAATATTTGTCCATGGATCTTATCCAATCCAGCAGCTCTTCAACATCCAAATTTCCTTCATACATTGGGACCTCTATCTTGGCTCTAGCTCCCAATCTAACAACTGCTCTTAGCAAGCGTTCTTCGACAACATTTTCCCCTGCAACTTCTTCAACTTATACTTCTTCAATATCTACATCATTGATGTCTCCAGCATCAGGTGCCATCCTCTGCGCTACCTCCATCACCTCTAATCTTGTACAGAGTTCTCACATTTCTCTTTCTACAACATGATTGGATAAAGGTGGCTCAACTCGTCTCCTTGGTGGCATTGTGCTAACTGTCTCTCACACACAGAGTACACCTTCGAGATCCTTTGTCTCGTCTCCTTTTCCTATTGTCTACAAGAAATAATTTGGCTCTGATACCACTTGATGCAAATCCCCTTCTCTCCTAAGGGATGCATCACCTCCTAGTTAAGGATCTTCAATTCCAAGCCGAATTGGCTCTCTGAGACCTTAATGGTCTCACTTACAAATTAACACATGCCCTTTTTCATCCTCTGGGGCAAGTTATATGGCACCCACGACCTCTTTCTTCATGCTATTGAACTCACAAATTTTGGGCGTAAGCTCCCCTCCCATTAGCCCCTTCCCGCATGTGACCTCGGGCTATGTCCTTTCTCAAACACATGATTGCAGGCACTCCCAAGAGTGTTTTGGGATCAATCTTCTTTTCTCTCCGCAATTTACCTCCAGCTGCGACGTACACCTTTTTCGATACCGTTGTTCATATTGCAACCCGCCCTCAAAAATTTAAAGTCCAAGCACTTTCTGGCCCTGCAATCAAGCATAACTGTCGATCTTACGATATTGATAGTGCTTCTGAACTGACTATTCAAATCTGTCCCTTTCAAACATGCAAATCAAATCTGACCTCTTACAAATCAACGAATGAGTTCGATTTTGCCTTTCTAGCTTTGGGAGTTTCAATTCTCAAACCTTGTTTTCTCCACAATGATTCGACCTGGAGATCACGATCTATTAACACGTGTCTCTCGTATATCGAAGACTATGATTTCTTCAGGTCTTTAGGCTTTGGAAGACTCAAGCCTCAAGTTTCACCTTCCTTCAAAATGTGTGGATTTCTGCCATGTGTCCTCTCAAATCGAACGGTTGAGATTTACTTTGAGTCTTCGGATCTTCGATTTTTGCGAGTTTCAACTCTCAACCAAAATCTTGAAGTGATTTCTCTGAAGCTCACAATTTTTTTCCACATGTCCCTCTGGATCTGACAGTCACTATCCACTTCAACTCTTCGAGCTTTCAGAGTTTCAACCTCCTGCGCACTCATTCCTCCTGAAGTGATTTCCCCCAAAGATGACAGATTCCCTCCACGTGTCCTCCACAATAGACGGTTGCAATCTGCTTAAGCCTTCGGTATTTTGTCACCCTCCACACTTGGAATACTTTAAAGTGAATTTTCCCAGAGTCTCAGATCTGTCGACACATATCTCCTGGCAAGAAACAACCTTGATATACTTCGGCCTTCAGCTCTTCGGTGATTTCGATTTCTCCTTATCCACAAACATTTTGAAGTACCTTTGCTCTAGAGTTATGGATCTTCCACCACCTGTCCCTCTTGACAATGGATGGTCCCTTGCCTCTTCAGGGCTTCGACGAATCCTCACTCCTATGTGCATGCAGAGACTTAATGCTCGTGCGCTTTACCTAGATCCAACGATCTGGAATGATCCCGCTCTCTCCTAGATGGATCTTAGTCGGTGAATCATGAAACCTTCAGAAATTTCCTCCCTTTGAATATTCCTCCCTCTATCTCTCTTGATCTTTCTCCCTCCTTCTTCCCCTTTAACTCTTTAAAGAGTTACTTTGACACTTATTCAAATTTTGGGCCTATGCACTCCTTGCAATATATTATTATGCAAGAGTTGGGTTCTTGTGGACGACTGTGCATGCCTTGCAATAGTCACTTTTCACTCCTTGCAAAGGGAAAGTTCCTTTCTATCTCTTATGAGATTCTGAGTCGAAACAGTCTCTGTCAATGCATTCCTTGCGGACTGTGTGCACACCTTGCATGGACTCAGCGAAGAGAAAACAATTGAACCTTATACAAACATTTCATATTTTCGTATACCCAACAACACAACTCATTCATTCATGAAACAAAATAACAAGTAATTGTAAACAATAGCAACACCATGCATTTTAATCAATTTGCCTCTGTTATATTCATTCCAAAAGTAAAAATGGCTACTGCTATGATCAAACAACAACTAAAAATTCAGAATTTTCCTACTAACTCGTAGCATCTTCATTTGGGTGTACAAAACATCTATTTATCTCATAGGGTTCTTAGGTTTCCCCCCGACTACTCTTAACCTTGGAAAAAAAAACCTTACTGCTACCTTAGTTCAGTTACATTCAAAACTAGGATTGAAAATCCGATATCACTTGTGATCACTCAGCTTCCAAGAATTTGATCTTCTTTTGTTTTTCAATCGACTCCAAAAGATTCATAGTAAATGCCAGAGTGTAATATTCTGAAATTATTCCAAGGTATTGAGTTGTCCTGCCACGCATGCTCGTTGACGATGCTCTTGCATCACATGGCCTCCATATTTTTAGTGACTTCTAAAGTTCAACAAAATGAATGCAATTGCACTTCCCAGAATATAACAATCATGAATCTCTTGGTTTAGCACATGAAAAAGATCAATTTCTTGGAAGCAGAGTGTAACATGTTAAGGAACATGGTTAATAATCTTGGCAAAGATTCCAAATCCATATCTTCAATTCAGAGGATTTCAGTTAACTCTGTGTAGGATGATCACAAGGATGAGGAAACAATTCATCAACTAAAAACAACATGGAAATTGAACAACAAAATTCCCTTCCCTCTAATGTTGGATGGGTGGAGGCCTATAGTGACCATGTATTTCACTAAGTCCTCATGTTTTTTAAAGTAATTTTGATTTTGAGTGTTTGTTTCAAGAATTGTATTGCCAATATTAACTAGGATGTGAAGTCTAAAGACATTTTCAAACCCTTTTTGTGGCTATGAGCTATGATTTTTGTAAGAACATTATATATCAATGCCTTCTGTATGTTGTGTTGTTTAGCTTCACTACAACATTTGTAATACAATATTTCCCAATTTCTCTTTAACAAAATAAATGATCTTCACTAGTGTGTGTATATATATATATATATAAATCGAGAGTAGGAGAGATTTTTACGTTAAATACATGATAAAAAAAAATAAAAAATAAGTAACTATATACATACATATGAATGTGACAGCATCTAAACAAATTAAACCAAAGTAAATCCATTTTAAATACATATTTATTAAACACCAATAAGGAGAGTAGGAGATATTTTTACGTTAAATACATGATAACAAAAAATAAAAAATAAGTAACTATATACATACATATGAATGTGACAACATCTAAACAAATTAAACCAAAGTAAATCCATTTTAAATACATATTTATTAAACACCAATAAGGATCAAATTTCTTATGGTGTAAATTTTTTTATCATTCAATATGAAGCAATTAATTTTTGTTTTTCAAGTAAGTAGGGGTATGATTTTCTATTTATATATATATATATA
>SNQJ01S0002214.1:210374-230053 GCA_010110895.2 Picea sitchensis
ATAGATAATAGTATGGCTAGGAGATAAGCCAGATGTCCCTAAAAATAAAATAAGTATGTTTTCCTTCCCTTGGGGAAACCAGACCTGTCGTAAAAAAACCATGGAGTAATGTGTCTAAGTAAGTATCTATCCTTTGAAAAAACTGATACATAGATACCATGACTGTAAAAAAGCACTAGAAAATTTAACAGACCCATACTTAAAGGACTAAAAATGACATCTTGATTGTCATTCATCAATAGCATGAACCTGTGGTGCCCCCATGGACTAGGATGAATCCTACTAAGACATAGGAGGAGGTGGTCGAGGAGTCGATAATGCTCTCTTGTCACCTGCAATATGAAATGTGTTGCCATGTTTTTTCACCAACTAGGAGGTCATCATGATTAGAAGACTATTCTTGCATTCCATCGCATCCATCCATTGAGTAATATTTATGAATTCGCCCCCCTATGGCTTCATGCTCTATGTCACCAAAGTTTTAACATGCCAATAAAGCTCCATGGTTCTTTGTACTTGGTATGGGCTCAGACAGAATGAAAATCCTCTTCTAAAATTACCATAGAATCATTGACTTCCTGATCGACTTCAAAATAATAATACTCAGCCACTTCCTCGGCAGTGAGGGTGGATTTTGTCTTATTCTCAGCATCCTTCCCCACCTTCCTTTTCCTAAACTACAAGAGGTACCGAATCCCCAATTGCAAGCACCCACGACTGGAAAATTTCCGAGCCACAAAATCCCACTTTGCATACCTCCCAACTTCGAAGAAAAATGAAGAACAAGAGCCACAAGAATAAACACATATGAACACTCACCAAATTTTTGAAATCTCCTCCCATGCACAAACAAAATATCTGTCGATACAGAGCCTTTCACATCATCAATATCCATTGAAGGGCTCATAATGATCTACCAATCGAGGATCCTATGAGCCATATTTCCTCTCATCCTACATAGTCCTATGTCTATCATGATCAATAGAACTCACATCCATTGTCGTAGTAGAAGAGAATTTTTGGAGCACGTACACCCGGGAGATGGTGGAAGGAAAACATTCATACAAGAGCTCCCACGGTGAACTATAAATCCCATCATGTCCGCCATATGCCACCTCGTCTTGGATTATACAGCATGTGTCACCCCATCTGGGTGAATATGAAGGAATTAATATATGACATGTTATTAAATGAATAAGAAATTACACTTTAAGAAATTTGGTGTGTTTGATAAATATAAAGTTTAAAACGAATTTAAGATGGTATTTTTTATGTTATTTTTCAAGAAATTAAAAGAAAGAATTATAACTAGTACACTAGTGAAATGAAATGATAGATCAAAATTATAAACTTGGTTTACAATTAGATGTGGATTTCCTTCTCAATCACGTATTTCCATTTTCTTCTGTAAACTTCATTTTCTCATTAAACGTTTTTTTAATATTTTATTAGATCTTTTCAAATATTACTTTCATATTTTTAATATATAAAATAGACCTTTCTCGATATACACATATGTTATATATATTAAGAAATAAAGATACTCAATTTTTATCTCTAATTTCTACATACTTACCTAAATATTTCATCATATGACTCTTTGAGTTATTTTCATATTCTTCTTTCATATCTCAATGTTTGCTAATTAGATGTTAATTGTCTTATTATTTATTTTTACTTCGTGAAATGTTAATATGAAAGTATGTTAGACATGCAATCCTTGGGATTGCATTATTTTAATGATAATGTAAATATGAAGATTCGTAGGTGATAGGAATATTCATCCATTAAGGAAGACCAATAGTCATTCTGATAGTATTTATGCACTTCTCATGTTAATGTCATACACATCAGTGGAGTTACGTTTTCTACCAATGCATATCCTGGCAGTGGTATCATAGTTGGAATAACTCCATTATTTTATTCTTGATGTTTCCTTTCCTCATGCGAATAGAAAATGTCTCCTTCTTCATTCTATGGTCGCCCCTTTGTCCATATGCAAATTTCTCTGTTGTCACTCTCTAATCAACATGCGCGTCTTACCCCAATGTAAACCTTAATTTCAGCACACCCCTCTCTCCATGGTTAGAAAACCCTAATATGACCCATGAAAAAATGAAAACCCTACATTATTGTTTGAATTCTCTCACTCAGTAGGCTGACACTCATGAAAAACGAACACCCCATTGACTATATATTGAACTTGAAGAAGACAAAAACATGAACCAGAACACCCTCATTCCTTGATATCATTCCCATAAACTACTCTTTGTGACTAGAACGTGAACCAAAATGTCCCTTGTCCCTTTATATCATTACTTTTGACTACTCTTTACGACTAGAACATGAAACAAAATGCATTTCGTCCCTTGATATCATTCTCGTTGACTACTCTTTGCATCCAAAACAAGGACTAGAATGTGACTCAATGGCATGGATTTTCTCCATGAAATTTGTTGATGTCTAAGCATGAAGGTGTTCCTTGGGACACCATTTAGCTTTTAAAATGATGCCACGTGGAAGAAAGAATTGGTAGATGTAAACCAAATTTATGGAGTTCAAAGTCTCAATGGTATTACACCGAATGGAATCATTGAATATATTCAATATTCCTTCTAGTGACCAAAGAAGAATTGTATTCATTCTAGTCAATATTATTGGTTTAACAACATTGTATTCTTGGTGAAGTATCATTATTAGTAATTTCTTGCTAATCATGCGTGAAGGTAGAAGATAATTCATTCTCTCATATCCATTGGTGGAAAGGTGTTGACTGAAAAAGAGAACTACAAAGAATGGTACATGAAGATCAAAATCACATTTATCTTCAACAACCTGTGGAAAGGCATTTGTGAAGCAACAACAATCCCCGATATCTATGAAGAAGAAGTAGAATCATTCTTTGAATATGTTTCCTTCGAATCAAATTCGAAGAGTAGCAAACCAAGGAGCAAACCATCCATTCCAACATCAAACAAAGAATGTGTCATATGGGAGGAAAAATACTAGAAGGAATATGTTGTGATCTCTACGACAATAAGTTAAGAGGTGAGCGGTCATATTTATTTTATTAACTGCTCATATAGCACTTTGAAGAGATTTAATGACTTGTATGAAACACACTCTAAACTAGAACTCATACAACTAATGGTGAATCTCTTCAACTTAGAGTTGAAGAATGATAACCCTATGACTTCAGCTTTAGAAATTAAAGCCACACTGCGTCACATTGAGGCCACTGGAGTGAAGATATATCTCCCTCTTAGAGCCTTCATTAAGACACTCTACCCTACATATTCTCACTACCTTGAATAGATGCAAGAAAGTGATCAAATGAAATCCATCACATTTGACAAACTAGTGGATAAAGTTGCAAAATGTGAGAAATCCTTTGGAAAGAAGTCATATCCTTCAACCGGTGAGACTGTGTACCTTTCTCATAAAGAGAAGAGTAAACCACATGATTCTTCCATAGGAGAAAGCAACAGAAGAGGACATGCAAGAATTAATTTGAGAGGTAAGGGGGGTAGACACAACCAAGGATATAGATCTTATCTTCATTGTACCAATTGCAAAAAGAATGGGTCACTTGAAGAAAATGATTGCAAAGTTCCATGGGATAAGATCAAAGAAGGCATACATAATAAGAAAGAGGACAAAGGTAAAACTTCATAACCAACAAAAGGTAATCCACCTAAATCTTCCCATTACAGTGTTTCCCATTGCAATATAGGAGTGACTAAATATTTATTTAACACTTCATATACTCCTTGGAAAGATGCATGGATTCTCGGCACAGGTGCAACCTCCCAATTGGCATTCCGAAGAAAATTCTTTGAAGAATTCAATGGAAATGTAGATGGGATAGTGTATTTTACAGATAAGTCGAGTCTCAAACCTTTGGGAATGGGAACCATCAGACTTAAGTTTCTTGGATTCCCATATTTTCTTCCACATAATGTGATTTATATTCCCAAGATGAAAAGGAGCTTGTTGTCCCTTTTGCACATCTGACAACAAGGCCACTATGTTCATATGATCGGTGGAAAAGTTGAAATATGAAAATATTCTAGCAACATGATTTCTATGACCGGAATGGAATATGAAATACTGTTGATGTTGAATGGGACATCTTTCCATACAAAAAATGTCACATACCTCTCTCATCATGGTGAAGGTATAATGCCATCTAGTCTTTTTTGGAATTCTATATATGACCATATTAATTATGACACTCTGTTTATTGAGAAAGAATGGTGTTTCTGGTTTTGTAATGTACCCAGAACCCATGATCAGTCTTGTCACTTGGAAAAATGAATTAGCCTGCTAAAATGAATTTTAGAATGCCCTATACATATAAGATAAAATCAAGGGGCAACAGGCCCATAAAAAATTAAATTGAATAACAATATGTTGATTTACCCATGCATCTATGTAACATTTATAAAAGCATGAATGCACCTAGTATGCACACAATAGACAAACAACATTCAATAATCAATTGACATAGCATAATAATCATAATAAAACAACATAACACTTATCTGTTTATAAATATAATCCAACTAGTTTCATATAAAGGATGAAACTCCCAGCCATAGGATTTTTTGTTCCAAATTTTAACAACAGGCCACCCCCAAGATGAGGCTATGAGTCAACAAGGAGATCTTTCCCTATGGTTTTCCACTCTCCACACACAAAACCCCAAACCTAGGTTCCAGACTCCAACAACATTTCCAATCCACCAACTCTCTTCCCCGTAACCTGTACAACCCAAGGAATGTACCCCCTTCACTACTCACAATCCCTCAGGCTATAACATTCATTTATCAAGGCCTCCAATGCACTAGGTTGGAAAATAATCTCTCATTCAGGGAATTCTATAACTCTAAGCTACTTTAGAAGTGTTCACAATATCCCTCACAAGGATCTTGAGCCATTTCCTCAACAGGAAATGCACTACAGGCTTACAACCTATTTTATAGGCACACATGCCTCATTTCTAGCATAACACATAGCCAAACAATGGTTGTATTTAAGCACAACATGGTTGGTGCTCTTCATAGCACTCATCTCTTCCTTTGTTTCCCAAAATCTACTTGTAAAAATTGTCCCTATTCTCCATATGAATTTTCTTCTTCTCCCTTTATTGCTTGATTCTCACTCTTCCCAAATATGATTGTACTTTAACCCCATGTTCCCCAATAACTAAGGGATGTGACTCCTCACACCCACCCTCTTACATGATTTTAATGATTGGCTTTGTGAACACTCAACAAAAATATAAAAGGTTTATAGAATTATAATAATTTTAGGAATGTGGGTTGGATTAATACCCAATAATAACTCCCCCTTGGACCCCTCTCTCTTGTGGAATCACAGCCTCCCATCATTTTCATCTCTCTCATATCATAGCCAGTGATTATTAATTTTATTAATCATTTCAATATTCATAATATAGAATTCATCCCCCTGACATATTAAATCAATATGGGCTCTTTTCCCCAATCATATCGGCTCACTAGTCTAATTCACATTTATACAATTAAATTACAATTTGTGGGGATTAAAACCATGGATGTTATATTCCCCTCCCCCTTATTTTTTCACTGTCCTCGGTGCACAACACCATACAATCTTATTTCATTTTACAATTTCGTCTCCCTAGCCATTAATCAACATATAGTCTCTCCAACCTATTATCACACAAGCATTCTAGCCTAAATATAAATACATAGGAAATCCAGCCTAAAAAATCATAAATACATAAACCATTGGAATTCTCCTACAATTATACTGATTTCCACTAACTCTCCTCCATGAACCTTCCCAACCCAAGGAATGTTCCCCGTTCACTTCTCTCAGTCCATCGGGATATACCATTATTTTATCAGGTATGGCCCAAGGAATGTGACCCCTTCACTAATCTCATTCTATCGGTCTGCACCATCCATTTATCAAGGTATTTTGGGCACATGTGGCTGGGAATATCACTACTGGGAACTCAAGGGAACTCACTAATAGGAAAAATACCAGGAAAAATAACCAGCATCAACCTTGCTACTGCATTGCAACTCACACAGGACTTCACTCTTCAATCCACACAACCTAGTTCCTCGACATTTCAACTCCCACATAGAAGTTCACTCTTCAAGCCTGACAACCTGGGTCTTTGACAAAGAAAGTCCCACATAGGATTTCACTCTTTAGACCTAACAACTTGGTTCTTATATAATCCTGACAACGTGCTTATTGTACAAGCATGACAACTTGCTTCTTCATGTTGTACTCACCCTCTAGGCTTGGGTATCCCTTTCACTGTTATACAACTCCTTAGGAAATCCATCATTTTCTAAGATGTTCTTATGCAGACCAATGCCAACTTGATACTAGATATCCACTACGAATACATAACATGTGGAAATAATCCCATCTACATCATATGTATGCATTCAATATAAGACATCTTCATAAAATTTTCAATTATAAAATTTCAATTATAAATTTTCAAATCGGTTTTATATAGGAAAATAGAATTTCCAAACATGAGTTTTATGCTCATTATGTTTGGCTCTTGTAGCTATAGATATCATCCTTATTTATGGATTTCATTATTTCCATATCCAATACCACTCTACCTACATTTTTTCTTAATTTTCACTTAGCCAACCAAATTGTTAGCATATCATAACAATTTTCAATTATTAATTTCCCAAATTTGTTTTATAAAGGAAATAAAATTTCCTAGGCATAATATTTCTGCTCATTATGTTTCTCTTGTGTAGCTGCATGCATATGTCTTCTTCATGGGATTACATCCTTTCCATATCCAATACCATTCTCCCTGCAATTTCCTCAATTGTCACTTGGCCAAACAGATTGTTAGTACTCATACACATTTTCAACAGTTTATGCAATGATATCAGAATTCTATTTTACCAACAATTCAATCATTTATATCCATTTTCCATATTAAAATGGAATGAAACTATCATTCATGTAAATGAATTATCAACACACCATACCTTTCATAATGCAATCAAACTTTACCAACAAATAAAACCAATGTGCCAATAATCATGGTCACATCTACACAGTGAGTCCTTACATTGACTATGGAATACCATATGTTCATGTCATGCATTCAACCATGGTGAGTTGGAAGGTTTGGCCAGCATCTCAACAATTTTTCATACTCTTCGCCATTTACCTATCTGGTCATTTGGATACCTTCCTCTCCAACTCATACACAACAATAGGAATATAATTCTCTTAGTGTTCTCCTGTGTTAAAAAATATGTTGCAGTCCAAACATCGATTATATAAGGGAAACCATTATGAAATCGGATGGTGCTATATCATTTCCATTTCCAAATTCATCATGGCCTCATACATGACCATTTCTGATGGCATTCATTGCTACAACATGAGTAATGTATCCTATCTTAGCTTGGTTACGATCTCATAAACAACATGACACCATATGCAATTAAAGTTTACATGAATGCATTCAAGCATCAATAAAAATTGTATATTCAAGGCCCTCTTCCTTTGCACACCAATTCAATATTAAAATTTGACTAAGGGAATTCTTACCTCAATTCCTTTCAATATTTATGCATCATAACAGCCCCAAATGCATACCTTGATGGATTTTATTACATTAATTGATGTTACCAGCTTAGTTGATATTTTGTAGAATCTTACAAGCTCCCCTTATTAACCTCTTTATCATCATATTACCATCTTCATTCATTTTCACATGGATGGCTATCATATGCAACATCATCAACAACATCTTCAACCATTCTATAAACAATTACTTGGATACACAATCCATCATTAATCTTATTCAAATATCACAACATCATTAATTCATATATATATATATATATATATATATGCACGAACACACATCAATATGCATTAAGAATTAAATATTATCACACCCACTTAATGCACATGCATCTATGTTTATCACATGCATCACTTCTATCATGCACTCTAGTGCATATTTATTTCATATTATTTGTTTATTTTGTTGTTGTTGTATATGATTGTCCTTGAATCCTTCTAGGTCCTTGTTGCTCCGCACTATCTTTTTTCTTATCTATACACAACTGATAATAGAGGAAACTTCCTTGCCTCTACCTTTTGCTCAATATTGCTATGATTAATAGTTGTTTTAGCATGTGTATCCTTCCACACATGCATGTTTTTAGAATTTAATCCAGGATTCTTGGCAAAAAAATAAAGCCTTTGTGTTCTACTAACTAGATTTTAGCAACCACCAAATCATGTCTCTAACCTTTCAATAGGGTCTTTATATAGTCCCTCCTCATGGGACTATCTCAACATGGAACTCCTGGTTGCACCTCAATATTTTCAATTGTTCACCATTATTAGCATGAAACTTCAAGGAATAAAAATAAATATGTTTCCCTCTTCTATTATGCACACTAGTGCATATATTTTTCAATTTTATTTATGTTGTGAAAATGTTGTATCTCCTTGCTAATCTACTCTTCTTGTTGAGCACCTCTAGCCAATCCCACTTGGATAAATTTTATTTACAACCAATATATCCACTAGTGCTTCCATGTCACAGTTGATTCTTTTATGTAGAGAATCATGTTCTGCAACATTTCACTTACCTCTGCAACTCTTTGATTCCTCAAAAAACTATACAAGCTTAACCATCTTCCTTGAAGTCTGACTACATATTTCCAAAGAATTTATTCCCATAATGTTTTATATGTTCATTTGTTGGCACTCTTTATCATATGTGTTCCTTCATTACTTCACCCCTGAAGTTCTAACATTTATACAATGTTTCTGCTATGCACTTATGATAACAACAATAGAGGTACTAGTCCAAATATGCACAACTAATTCCTAGAGATACTGCACCTTATATTCATATATGCATTATGGCCATCTTTATTATACCACTATCTTCATATATTCCTAAAACCTAGGGGTTGGACCCACATTCATACCTTAAAATTGTTCATCCCTAGCCCTTGATCATCCTCTAAATAATCCTTGACATAACACTTTTCCTCCTGCTAAATAAACCATCCTTCCAACTTTCATGTGTACTCACTGCTCATGAATTATCATAAATTATTGATGGGATTTATCACCTAGCATCCACATTTAATATGCACATTTTCCATATGAAAATAATTTATTTATTTGTTTGTTTGTTTGTTTGTTTGTTTGTTTATCCAAATAAAAATCCATTAGATATTTCCCAAATTTCTCACTACACCAGGAAGTCGGATCCTTAAAACTTCCCAAAGAAACCAATGCACATTTTTGAAGAATTGTCCCTTTGTTTTCCTCATACCTATAGATTTCTCTTGCATCTTCTACTGGGTTGTTATATTATTTGCAGTAAAATTTGATTCGAGGTAGATCAACTGACGGTCGAAGGTTGAGGTGGATCGACAACAAGTCAAAGGCCAAGGGAGTCGACTGGGAAAAGTCGAAGTCGAAGGTATCGATGGAAAGTCAACTGACAAGAGGTCGAAGTGCGGGCATGAGACACCCGACTAGAGACCATATGAAGGCCCACTGGGATTCGACTAGTAACCCGACTTGAAATTCGACTGTAACAGAATCTTGGGATTTTTCGGGATTTGTAGCCAATGATATGCATGGATATGTAACCATTTTGGGGAACCAATATTTAGGGTTTTTTCTATTGTAAAGCCTATAAAGGGGCGTGTTCTAACTGTGTAAAGGGTAATGTGAGAATGAAAAATGTTGTAATCCTAATGCATGGTAGATCGTAGGTTGCTAGTCATGTACATGTAAACTGATTGGCTACGAGGTTGTTCTTGCGTAGGAAAGAGGGTATGATTTTTATTGTGTATTAGGTGTGGACCAAGGTTAGGCATGTAACCTTTTATTCTAATTGAATAAGACAACAAGAGATAAGAACTCTCAAAGGAATGTTGGTTTCTCTTGGTTAAGGGTTCCAGGGTAAAATATTGGTGTATTATGTGATTCCTTGTTTCATTTACGTTCTTGATTAAATTATTCTTCTCTTCTACTAGGATTAGTCTGGAAGTGTCCTGCATTTCTTGACATGTGGTATCAGAGCTTAGGTTTTCCCTGACAAATGAGTGTTCAGAGCGGTGCTATGCTTTGGCGAGTATATCAGATATTGATTTTCCAATCTTGAATCTAAGAACTTAGCCCTAGGTACAGTAAGAGTCATAAGTCATAAATTGTGTTAAAAATTGTGGTAAAGAATGGCGAGCAGTTCCAGAATAGAGATAGAAAATTCAATGGACATTATTTTGAGCTTTGGAAGCTTAAAACAAAATTTCTTCTTATGGATTGAGAACAATGGATAGTGGTCTATCCAGGTACCCAACTGACATGCATGTCGACAAAAGAATGGGAGAAACTGGAAAGAAGAGAAAGAAGTACGATTCGTCTTTGTCTTGCAGATTCGATGTTACTGAATGTCTTGGGTGAATATTCATCCAAGAAACTATGGGACAAGATAGCAAGCTTATACCAGTCAAAGTCTCTGGTAAATAAGTCGTTTCTCAAAAATAAGCTATATCTTATGAGGATGAATGATGGCAGTTTGGTGACTGAGCATTTAAATTTGTTTATCACCATGTTAATCCATTTATTGTCTATGGATATTAAGATCATTTTGATGAGGAGAAGCGTATCAGTCTATTATGTTCTTTGTCAGACTCTTGGGATAGCTTAGTCATGGATATTGGGAGTAATACGACCACACTAGTGCTAGAGGATGTGGTTTCTTCTCTACCATCAGAAGAAATGAGAAGGAATACCATGCAAGGATCAACCAAATATTCTCTGGTAGTGAGAGGTCAATTGGTAGACAAAGATAAAGCTAGATTCTCCGATATAAATTTCAAGTCAAAGGGTAGATTAAAATCCCCAGTTCAGTTGACATGAAGATGCTGGAAATACGGTAAAGTTCGGCATTAAAAAAAGGATTGTACATTGAAGGAAACAAAATTCATTGTTGGATCCGACGAGAAGCAGTCGACTGAGAGAAAGGTGATCTAGGACAAAGGAGGTGATGTGTACTTGGTGTCGACCAGTACACAGTCGGATCAAGATGTTTGGTTGATCGACTCAATATCATCATATCATATGACACCACATAAAGAATGGTTTTGTGAATATGAATAATATGATGGGGGTGATGTGTTATTGGGGGATGACTCAACAACCAGAATTGTCGAACGGGGAAGAATTTGATTTAAACTGCAGGATGGGAGGAAAAGAACCCTTCCAGGTGTACCACACATTTTGGTTTTGGAAAGAAACCTAATATATGTCAGCAAGATGAGTGATGCATATGTGAATACTATGTTTTAGAATGATTTGTGCAATATGGTTAGAGGTGTGATAGTCTTAATGAGAGGATTTTATATTGGTACCCTATACAAGTTGTTAGGGCATGTCGACTCGACTGGATGCAATGACATTGTTGCTCCTAAAATTGACTCGACTGTGAATCAACCCAAATCGATGTCGACACAAATTGACTTGAATCGATCCAAGTTGGTTCAAACCTTCTCGACAAGACATGATGAGATCGACCTGACCAGGTTATGGAACGAGAGGATGGGACGCATTGGAGAAAACAGACTTCGAGCTATGCAAATCAAAGGTATGGTTGAAGGTTTTCTTGAATGTGGTTTATAAGTGGACTTTTGTGAACATTCCATATAGGGAAAACAAAGTCGTTTGAGGTTCCCATCTGGAGTGACAAGTGAAAATGGGATTCTAGAACTAGTGCATAGTGATGTGTTTGGCCCGGTTACAGTTCCTTCACTTGGTGGATCCCTGTATTATGTCTCCTTCGTAGATTAATTTTCTAGGAAGACATGGATATATTTCTTGAGGAAGAAATCATATTTTTTCAAGAGATTTATGGATTTTAAATATCTTGTGGAAAACCAGACAGAAAAGAGGATTAAAGTGTCAAGGACTGACAATGGTGGTGAATTTTTTCGAAAGGAATTTAATCAGTTTTATAAGAAGTGTGGCATAGAACACCAAAATACCACACCATATACCCCACAACAAAAAGGATTTCTTGAGAGAATGAATACAATGTTCATGGATAAGGAAAGCATCATGCTCAATGGTGTTGGGATCGCACAAGAATTCTGGGTAGAGGTAGTTGAGACTACAAGATATCTGGTAAATATGTCTCTTTCATCGGTGCTAATCGACACAACTCCAAATGAGGTATGGTATACTAAGAATCCTTCGGTGGCACATCTCAAAGTATTTGGATGTGATTCATTTGTACATGTTCCTAAGGAGAAGAGGAGAAAGATGGAAAAGAAGGCAGTCAAATGTATTTTCATCGGATATAAATAAGGGATGAAAGGATATAAGATCTGGGATCCTGCATCAAGGAGAATAGTGTACATTCGAGACGTGTTCTTCAGAGAAGTCAAAGATAAATCCAAGCCTGAAGAAGTTGTTTAGATCAAGAATAATCCTAATTACGATGTTTTTTGAACTGAGGGATGAAGAAGATTATTTAGATGATTCGACTGAATCTGAGGAAGAGGTGGAGAAACTAACTCCGGTGGTAAGAAGGTAAAAAAGAATAAGAAAACTAGTTGAAAGGTATAGTCCTCCCGACTTTTGTTATGCATTCATGCTAACTTCGATCGACAATGAGCCCAAGTCGATCAGTGAGGTAGTTGATTCAACAGAGGGTAAACTCTGGAAGGACACCTTGGTTGAAGAGATGGAATCCTTGCACAAAAATGTGACATGGGATTTGGTCAAGTTAACTAGTGGAAGAAAGATTGTTGGTAGAAAGTGGGTGTTCAAGAAGAAGATGAATCTCGTAGTTCATGTCAAGAATCTCAAATCTCAACTAGTAGTCAAAGGTTATTCCCAGGTCAAGGGAGTCAACTTCAGTGATAAATTTTCCCCTATTGCAAAACCAAATTCCATTAGAGTACTAATGTCTCTAGCCGCAACATTCGATCTGGAGATAGAAAAAATGGATGTGAAGACAATGTTCCTATATGGGGACCTGGAAGAAGAAATATACATGAAATAGCGTGAAGGATTTGTAGTAAAGGGTAAGAAAGAGTTGGTGTGAAAACCAAAAATATCCCTTTATGGTCTAAAGAAATCACCAAAGATGTGGTACCAGAAGTTTGACACTTACATACTTAGTTTGGGATTTGTGAGAAACAAAGTTGATCGCTGCATATATTCCAAGGAAGAAGGTGGTCGTTTCATATATGTAGCTTTGTAGTTCAATGACATGTTGCTAATTGGGAACAACATGGACACAATAAAGGAGGTGAAGAAGCAACTATCATCCAAGTTCGACATGAAGAATCTTGGAACAACTAACTTTATTATGGGAATGGATATTAAGAGAGATTGAGACACTAGAAAGCTCTGGAGGAATCAAACAAATTATATTGAAACAGTTCTGAAATGATTCAACATGCAGGATTGCAAACCAGTGAAGATGCCAATTCTAGTGGGAGCAAGGCTTACTTCTGAACAGTGTCCAAAGACATAGGAAGAGATAGAGAACATGCCATGTCTTCCCTATGAAAGTGATGTTGGTAGTCTAATGTATGTAATGGTCTTCACTCGATCAAACATTTCCCATGTAGTGGGAGTGTTGAGTAGGTCCATGTCGACACCTGGAAAGGAGCATTGGACAACTCTCAAGAGAGTATCCAGGTATTTGTGTGGCACAAAGGACTATGCTATATGCTACTAATGAAGACTTGGAGCTGACAGTGGTAAAGTAGATGTACATGGCTTTGTTGACATCGAATGGGATGGAGATATGGATCGATAGAGGTTGGTCAGTGGATATGTCTTCAAGTTGTTTGATGGAGCAATAAGTTGTATGAGTAAGCAACAGGCGGTCATAGCCTTGTCAACAGTAGAACTTGAATACATGGCAGCCACTCATGGATGAAAGGAAGCGGTATGGATTCAAAGGTTGTGTTCATGAATCGAGTTTGAGAAGAGAGCTATGCAGCAGATTTGCGATAGTCAAAGTGCAGTATTTCTGGCAAAGAACCCTGCTTATCATTCAAATACTAAGCACATTGATGTACAATACCATTTCATTAGAGATATGGTGGAAAGTAACAAGGTGCTACTAGATAAAGTATACATGTTGAAAAACATAACAGACTCGTTGACCAAGTTTGTCAGTATTGTGAAATTCTCTTGGTGCAGAGAGGAAATGAGCATTGTTTCCTTGGGTATATGAGCAAAAGTTCAGGAATCTCCTATTTCAACAAAGAAGACAACAAGTGAGAGAATGTTGGGTTGTTATATTATTTGCAGTGAACGTTGAGTTGAGGTAGATTGAATGATGACCAAACGTCAAGGTGGATTGAAAACAAGTCGAAGGTCGATAGAGTTGACTAGGAAAAGTCGAATTTGGAGGTATCAACGACAAGTCAGCCGAAAATAGGTCAAAGTGTGCGTGTGAGACGACCAACTATAGACCAAATGAAGTCTGATTCATAGTCAACTGACAACCTGACTTGGAAGTCGATTGTAACATAATCCCGATATTTGTAGGATTTGTAGCCAATGATATGCATGGATCTGTAACCATTTTTGGGCACCGATATTTATGGTTTTTACTATTGTAAATCCTATAAAGGGGTGTATTGTAACTCTATAAAATGTAATGCGAGAATAAAAAATGTTGTAATGCTAATGCATGGTAAATCATAGTTTATTGGCCATGTATATGTAATTAGATTGGCTACAGGGTTGTTCTTTTGTAGGAATGAGGGTATGATGTCAATTGTGTCTTAGGTGTGGACCAAGGTTAGGCATGTAACCTTTTATTCTAATTGAATAAGACAACAAGAGAACAAAATGCTCAAAGGAATGTTGGTTTCTCCTGGTTAATGGTTCCAAGGTAAAATCTCGGTGTATTGTGTGATTTCTTGTTTCATTTATGTTCTTGATTAAATTCTTCTTCTCTTCTGCTAGGATTAGTGTGGAAGTGTAAGGAAATTTCCTGACATATTCCACATATATATATAGACCAACTTTTGTACCTTTTGTGCTCCATAAGTAACCTTAAGTTTCTGATCAATTTTCATACAACCACATTTGTTAGCTAAAAACTTTAATTTACAATTCTTGAAGCATATGCTCAATTGATAGGTTCCTAAATTGGAATACTTTCAACACCCATCTAATACCTTTTTGCTTAACATTTTCCATTGATCCCTTCCTTTTTGATACTTTCCTTATATAGTTTTTCCTTACTTATCATTAAGGTACGAATCTTTCCCCATGTGCCATTTTTATGTTATTCTTGCATATTTCTTAAAGGAATTTGTTGCTTTCATATACTAATACTGCTACACATGAGTAATAAAGTAGCTACAACTCCTCACGGTGACTGCAATACCTCTCTTTTGCAACTCCATGTGCACTTTTTGTTGCTGCAATTACTTTGCACAATCCAATGTTTGCAACTTCAAGAACACTCTTTGTTGTTGTGACTCCAAGTCTACCACTATTACGATTCTGAGTACAAATGTTTCCAGCACAGTAGTCAATAGTAAATATGGTTTTTGGGAAAAGGTCTTCACATAGAAAGGAGGCATGAGGAAAGTAAGCGACTAAAAGAAGAATCGATTTTCCTATCGAGTCATCACACGCTTGATCTTGACTAAAGTTTAAAAAAATCAATGTAACTAGGTGAACAACCAGATTTTCATGGTTGTCTATATGTTCCTTGTATACTTTTAGAAATTAGTCATACTGTATAAGAAACTCAACTTCCCCAGAGATGATGGAGAGGAATTTATTCTAGTAATTGCATTATGTTGTTATTGTAATCTCCAGACTTCTACAATATCATTATTGTTCTTACTTCCATTTGCATGTTGATGTGTTAATGATCGTGTGATTCTGATTTTGTATATCAGTGCCTTGTCTAAGGGGGTAGGGCCCCCTCTTTTGTTAGGTACTACCTATATATTAGCATAGGATTTAACCTTTCAATTTTTATTATTTAATTATGTAGATGTTTTATTTCTCATTCTGTTGCAATCCTAAAATATCGTAGAATAGTCATTGCAATTCGTGTACGATTGATATTCGATATCTTACTATTAAGAATTGATAGACTTAAAATTGTAATTAGGTATTGCTTATATTTTTGCAACTTATAATTAGAGACATGTTGCAGATCTTGATTTTTTTCATTCACATTGTCGTTGCTCTCCCGTTGTAGCTCTATTTTTGTAATTTGCATTGTTGCAACTCACGTTGTTGCATCTCATGTTACAATGATTCCTTTCGTGTTACAACTCCATTGTTGCAACTCTTCTTGCAACTGCACTTTATTTCATTTACTTTTCAATTTACATTGGCTTTAATCTTTAGGAGTTTGGGATTGATTGGATTGTTATTGGATGGGTGAACACTTAATTATCACGAAAAAAAACAAGAACTTCCTTACACTTGAGCAAGTCACCAGTAAATCATAGTGTAGATTTAATTTGCACAAAGTATGATTTCAATTTTTGCAAGTGTGATTTCAATTTCAACAAGTGTGATTTCAATTTCTACAAGTATGGTTTCAATTTCCACAAGTGTGATTTCAATTCCCGCAAGTGTAATTTAATTCTTGCAAGAATTATTCAATTCCTGCAAGTGTGATTTCAATTTTGCAAGTGTGACTTTCCTAGTTTGGTGATTTAATTAAGTATCTTGAACCCTTGATTTGTGACATTCAAAGTACTACAACCCCTTATCAAAACAACACTACAACTTGCATATACGTTGCACAAAATTTTGTAACTAAGATACAACCTCAAATTGATAATTAAATGTGCACTTTTCGGTTTCTCGCTAACTAATTAGAGAGTAATTAAAAAGTTCGTCATTTTTGGCGTCGTTGTCGGGGAAGTGTCAAAATAAGGTAGTTTTTTTTTTGTTGTGTGGATTTTTTTCATTATATTAGATTAAATGTTACGATTTATTTTCAACAATTTGTAGAATGTTTTTATGATCTTTTCTATTACCAAATCTAGATATCAACAAGTTAGATTTAGTATCTCTTCCAAAAACTCCCGAAAATATAACAGTGTGGGTCAATCACAATAGAGAAAGGATCTTAACCAGCCAAATTACTTATCCCCTACAACAATCTTTCTTGCCAAGAAGAAGCTCGAAGAATATCCTTAAGAATCAGAGACTTTACAAGAGTATCTGCACATAGAGGGTCCACTTTTAGAAGAACATATCACCAAACGATATCACTTCGGAGAGTTATTTTTTCCTGAGGCACCTTTAGAAACAAAGGACGAACCACAGACATAAATGGAACATGATATTGTTAAGGAGGAACCCACAACTTTTGGATTTCCAATCAAGGAAACATATGAGGATAGAAAGATGAAAAACATCCCTCATTCATCCTTTCCAAACTTTCATGGCTAATATAAAGAAGATCTTGATACCTTCCTCTTCGAATTTGATGTACTTTGAAAAAGCTATGACTATGTGATCGATTCCTAGAAACTGAATCTTTTTCCTGCCACACTCAAGAGTGTTGCACTACGATGGTTTATGGGTCTTGGAAAGGATAGAATCCGCTCATGGGATCAATTAACAAATAAATTTATAGACAATTACCAAGACTACTACAAAGATAAATAAATAAGAGAGGAAGTCTTAAAAATGATGTGGAATGAAGATGATAGCCTTGAATATTATGTTGAACGATTCACCTATAACCTGCAAATGGAAAATCAAGGAGATTTAGCTCCTGAGACACGACATGTATTTTTTATAAGAGGAATACGAGATGATTGTATAGAACTCCTTAACCTTATGGGTGTTGGAGATGTTTCTTATTTAGATTATGACATTATCTTGGAACTTTGTCATAAGTATCCCATAGGTACATCAAAAATGGGAAAAGGACCAAGAGATATATTGGCAAGAACGGGAAAAAATGTTGGAAGTGGATTCACGAGAGACGAAATTGGGAACATGTTATAAGACTTCAAGACCAACATACTTAGTTCCCAATATCCCAATTGGATACACTACAGATGAAGAAGAAGAGGTAAGAGACAAAACAAGTGTTGGATATAATGTTTTGAGATGAAGAATGAAGCACCCAAGGAGATAACTTTCGTCGGATCAGATCAAGGTTTGTGGAATATGTAGCGAGGACCATGCTACTCATAACTTTCCATCCTTGCTAGGATTAAAATATATTTACCAAAAAGATGAAGAACCAGAATAATTATTTTATGTCTCTCAAAAGCAACCCTAGCAGCCCAAACCTCAAGGTATGATCCAATATCAATATTAATATTCCAATTCATATTGGACTAACCCTTCAATGCAATATGCTTCTTAACTGTGGGGTATTCTAGCACAACAATGGGTAACTCCTCCTCCAAAACAGTTATGGTAATAGGGATGGATAAACCATACTATAAGAGTACCTCAAAAACCTATAACACATCCACCAATGCAACTCCTTCCTCCTCCCCAAATGCAGGAATCCACATTCGCCCCTCCTCGAACACAACCCATACCTAACCTGAACTTTAATGGGAGGACAGGTCAACCAGTGAAAAATGTTGGACTTCCAACCTACCCTACTTACTCCATCTCTTCCTTGAAATGTCACAATATTCACCTTCATTCTGGGAAGACTCTAACTAAGGAAAAACCTCACATTAGCATTGAAGATTTGGATGAGGAGGTCCCAAATGAAGAATTGGAACAAAAAAAATCTCAGGAACCTTCAAAAGATTAGAATTTTCACCCTGAACTTCAAGACCCACCCTATCTTGAAAGAATAAACCAATTTTTTTTTTTTACACAGTCTGAGTTTGATTTCTCAGGAGAACTAAAAAATGTGTGTGTCAAAATACTGTTATTCCAAGAAATTAAGGATGTACATATTTATTCAAAAGTTGTATAAGAAATTTTTTTAAGGAAAACTTGTAGAAAACGAAAGGACCCCCAAACTATTTATGTCATCGGAAAAATATCACACCTAATTATGGGGGGAGTTCTTGTAGCTAAATACTTTAACCTTGGTAGTCTACTCGTTAATGTGTAAATCAAAAACACACTTATCAGTAACACATTAATCTATATTGGGTATACCATCAGTGTTATGAAACACAAGACCATGCAATACTTGGGTTTTACAGGCCTTAGGGAAACCCCCACTATACTTCAACTTGCTAATAGATCAACCATTAAACGAGAGGGCATATTAGAATATGTAGTGATCTTTGTTGATTCATGGGAATATTTTGTTGACTTCATGGTCCTACAAACCAAAACCTCTATGGGTGGGTATCCTCTAATCCTAGGATGACCTTGGCTGGCCACTATGAATTCCTATATCGATTGTCAGTCAGGAAAGATGACCATTTCCCATGGGACATCCACCAAAAAAATTGTTGATACTGAGAGGGGGGTGAATCAGTATCAAGTACAATTTAAAAACCGTTTCCATCTTATACTTAAACCATTCAATTATATCCAATGAGAAATGAACAATAGTATAAGAGTTACACCAATACACCACAATACACCATGCACAATATATATGAGAAATAATCAATAGTTTTTGTTCAAGGGAAGTAATGACCTCC
>SNQJ01S0002214.1:234456-260672 GCA_010110895.2 Picea sitchensis
TTTCTTTAATTATTTTCAGGGCCTACATGTACTTCCTTTTTCAATTCACTTTGTCATCTTCAAAAATTCATTTCTCCTCAACCATGAGGATCCATGTGACGTGCCACATACCACCAGAAACAGCATGATGTATACTATCCATCAATGGATGTTGTATCTACATGTGCATTTTCCTTCATGTCCAAATACCTTCATCAATCTTGCGGTCCAAAACCCATGACTAGGGTTGACATCAATGACAACAACCAATCTTCCAACAATAACCCTCTACCCTCTCGCTAAACCCAACATAGACTTAGAAACACCACTTTGGGTTGATGGAGAAGAGAGTGATGAAGACAGGGAAACCCATTAATTCCTCTCCATAGATCAATACTTAGCCATAAGAGATAAAACAAAGGATGATGAAATCAACAATTTTATGGCCTCTTCCTCGGAAAACAAACATATTCTTGAGCAAGTTATGAAACCAGAAACTCAGGTTTATTTAGTCTCAACAAGCATTTCACCCACAAAACACAAACCTGCACTAGAAAAAAATCAAGGATCCCTTATAGAAATCATATAAATTAGCCTAGGGAAAACCTTGAATATTAAACGAGGACTAACCGAACAACAAAAGGAGTGGCTAGTTCAAGTGTTGCAAAAGAACAGTGATGCCTTCACCCAGGATTACTTTGAAATGAATGGAATACATCATGGTCTGTGCACACATCACATATATATTAAGGAAGGATCCAGACCCATTCACCAACCCTAGTGTTGGATGAACCCAAAATTGAAGGACATAGTCAAAGAAGAGCTACAAAAATTTTATTATAGATAGCTTCATCTATCCCATATCTAATAGCTAGTGGGTCTCCTCTCTTTTCATGTACCAAAGAAAAATAGTAAATGGAGAATTTTAATAGATTATAGAGAAATACAAAAATAAACACATAAATATCACTTCCCGTTACCATTTATCGACCAGGTCCTGGACATATATGTTAGCAGGAAAGAAATATTTTTTTTTCCTTGATGGATTCAGTGGGTACAACAAGATCCAAATCGCACCCGAAGACCAAGAGAAAACAATGTGCAGCTATCCTTGGGGGACATTCACCTACCGTGTTCTACCATTTGGCTTATGCAACACCCCTGCAACCTTTCAATGAGTTGTTATAGATATATTCTATGATCTAATTCATGATTGTGTGGAAATATATATAGACAATTTCAAAACATATGGGGACAAATTTGATGAGGCATTAGCCAATCTGGAAAAAAAATTAATAAGGTGCAAAGACTCAAATGTCACCCTCAGTAATGAAAATTTTTTGATGATGTAAAATGATAGCATCGTACTGGGACATCACATCTCTACTACGGGGAAAATCCCCCTATACTGGGTCTAGGTATAGGCAAAGTGATGACTTCCCTTAAAAGACTATTTTATCCTTAAGTTATCCCAAAACTATCTAAACAAAATGACGAGAGAGAGGAAAGAGGGGCAATGAGTGCACCTTTATTTCTTACAGTTTGCGTAGACCTCTTTCTCTTGTTGCAACCTCCTAGATTTTGGATCTCCTCCCAAATTTGACTTGCAAAAGCTTAGGAAAACGATGCTACAACACATGCAATATCTACTTATCACTTTCAAAGTTTAGATATGGATATAAATACATAAATCAATAAAAGCATACAAACATAAGATTTTGGGACAAGGATGAACTCTTTTATTAAGTTTCAAGACAAAAATGATTACAACCTTTGTTGACAACCAGGTTCAGGATCCTCTGTCGTGGATCCAAGTGCATCAATCCCACATTAACTTCTTGCAACCAAATTATCACTATGGGAAAGATGAAGGGTTGCATAAGGACAAATATTGGAGGAAAAGGCTGAGGCTAAAACCCAGAATGGGATGCAAAACTTGGGCTAAGAAAGGGAAGGGATTTTGGCAGAGTTTTCTTATTCTCTTTCTTGTTGTTCTAAATGAGACCCCAATACCTCTTTTTATATGAGAAAAATATGTTTATTCGGTCTGGGGATAGGATAAAAGGGGTAAAATGATTAGGAAACCCTCCCTATCCTGTAAACTCCATCGAATTCCACGCAATTTTATATATTTTTGAAACTTTTGGAGGTAAACGTGGGCTATCTACCATGCAACACATGTATGTACATGAGCTAACTAGCATGCATTATGCATGTTTATGCGGGATATTAGTTCAGCAGGGCATGTACACTTTCCAAAAAATGGTTTTTTAAGAAGAAGCCTCAATAGTATTTTGGAAAAGTATGCAAAAGGAAGGGCCAATGTCTTGTATGCAGAGATAAGGCATTTTGGACTATAAAAATCTCAAATAAAGGTAATCAAGTCGATCTAGAAAAAGTAAATTTTCCAACTCCAACTTCGTAGAATAAAGTACAAAGCTTTCTAGGATATGATGGTTATTACCATAGATTCATTGAAAAAATTTCATGTATATCTCATCGTTTATTCACTTTACTTAAGAAAGACATTGATTTTGTTTGGACAGAGACATGCCAACATGCACTTGATGAATTGAAAATAAAAGAATCCAAAAATCTTGTAATAAGGGGTCCTGATTGGACCCTCCCATTCCACATTTCCACAAATCCATCAGACATTGTTGATGGAGTTGTTCTCGTACAACTAGAAATAAATGACTCATATGCAATTTACTATGTCAGTAAGAATATGTCACCTACAGAATTGAACTATACTGTAACTGAGAAAGAGTTTCTTATTTTTATTCATGCAATAAACAATTTTAGATACTACATTAACAAATTGTTAGAAAAACAGGACCGCGGAACAATAAAATAAAACAAATGCAGAAACAAAACACAGAAGACACACAATACAAGAGAGACACGGATTTATGTGGTTCACCCAGTGTGGGCTACGTCCACCAAAGAAATTGTCAGGTCCTTCCTTTATTATTATCCAGCAAATGAAGGGATACAACCTACAGCAAAACCCGTTGTAAATTCCTCTTTTTTCTCTCACATTCTCCTCTCTCAGAATAAAATATTCACCATCATCCATAGCCACAATACATTTCCCTCATAAAAGAGGGTTTCCTTCTAGGGAAAAAAACCCTAACATAATCTCTACTGTTAGATCTGCGACCTTATAATGAACGGTCCAGATTTACAATGAAATTACTTCTGATAAGTAATATACTTTTACAAAGGGAAATTTTTTGCTTGGAGACTTAAGCCCCCCAAACCCAGCTGCTCCCGGACCCCAGGGTGGATAGCTCCCTGGACCCATGAGGGGTCACCCTCCTTGCCTCCATGTTGAAGAGTGGCACATATACAGGGTGCCAACCCCCCCCCAACCGGGTGGATAGCTCCCCTGGACCCCGCAGAGGGGGTACCCTCCCTTTGCACTCCCCTGTGTGGAAGAGTGTACATACTTCTGGGGTGTAAATACTTCATGGGGTGTAAACACAGCTAAAAGCAAGGACCTCTGAATCAGGAAGATAATCAGGCTCCACAACCAACACAAATATCATGTAATCTTACATATTGATCGCATTGCTATTAAATATTTAATGAATAACCAATCACCAATGTCAAGGTCACTAGATGGTTGTTTTTATTGCAAGAAATTGATATTACCATTCTAGATCAACTAGGAAAAGATAATGTAGTTGTTGAATTTATTTATAGAATGATATCTAATGAGAATGAACCTACAATAGAAGATTGTTTTCCATATGAACATATTTTTGTAGTGTCTACTAACTCACATTGGTATGCATATATTGCTAACTTTTTGGCTGCAAGAAAACGTCTGCATCATCTGACTACCAAAGAATGACAATGTATAGTAAGGAGAAGTGAAATATTTTCATGGATGGATGGTTTCCTCTTCTACAGTAGGCCTGATTTGATTATCATAGGATGTGTACAAGAGGATGAAATCCATGAAATACTAAGATCCTATCATGATGGGCCATGTGGGGGCCATTTTGTAGATAAAAGGACTGGGTATAAGGTACTCCATTGGGGGTATTATTGGCCCACACTTTTCAAAGATTCCAAAGAGTATGTGAAGAGGTGCAATAGTTTTCAATGCATGGATAGACCCATAGAAACAGATGAAATTCCACTACAACCACACATGGTGTTAGAACCTTTTGAAAAATGGTCCATTGATTTTGTGGGACCAATAAATCCCTCTTCTCGTCGGCACTCCTACAAAATGGATGGAGGAAAAATCACTTATGGTAGAAACTAAACATGCAGTATTAGAGTTTCTCCATGAATAAATATTTGTAAGGTTAGAGATACCATGAGAGTTAGTGATCGATAGAGGAACTCAATTCACATCATGAATTGTCAAAGACTTGATGGATAACTACAAGATTAAGCACAGATTAAGAAGACCATATCACCCACGGGAAAATGGACAAGTGGAGGGGACTAATAAGATCCTTGAGGAAATCATCACTAAAAATTCCATATTACATATCAAGGACTAGACTGATAGAATCCTTGAAGCTTTATGGGCCTACAGAACCACTTGGATGAATACTACATCATGCACACCTTATGAGTTAGTTTTTGGGGGAAGAGTACTACTACCCATTGAGACAGAAATCCAAACACTTAGGATAGCAGTACAACTTGGGTTGGACCTATCAGAGGATCAGAAAAAAATACTACAAATTAACGAGTTGGACGAGATATGAAAAGATTCCATACACCAACCCATAGTGATACATCACCAAAGGGCCATATGGTGCAATAATTTTATCAAGAAAAAGAAGTTCAAAGTTGGAGACTAGGCATTATTATTTGATTCTAGTTTCAAGGACTTCAAAGGAAACTTTCGCACCACATGTCTTGGTCCATATGAGTTTGATACAGTATATGATAGTGGGGTCATCAAAATATGTACCATAGATGAAGAAACATTTTCTCTAATGGATAATGGACATATATTTCACTTATATCATCGACCCCTATCAAAGGAATCATTTTTTAGGAAGATTGTAAATGGATGGCCTGATGATGATCTAGAATGTTTTCAAGATGAAAAAGTCCCCACTAGATAATCTTCGTTGTTATTCTTATTCAAAAACAAAGAAAAAATGTGAAAACTAGCCTATTTGGGGCATAAAAAAAAAAAACCTAGAATAAATAAGAAGGGAACTTCATGGTTTCATGACACTTATGTCAGTATCCTTCTCAACAAATTATAAATAAAACCCTGATATTTTTTCTAATAATCTTTTTTTTAGGATATGCAGGAGAAAAATATGTTGCTGGAAGTTCTATTGTTGCAACTCATGTTGCTGCAATTACCATTGTCACAACTATCTCCACTACGATTAGTTTTGCTGCAACTCTCTTTGCCACAACCATTCCCTTTGCGGAAAATATCATTGTCACAATTCTCTTTGTTGCAATTCATGTTATTGCAATTACGTTTGTTGCAACTCACTTTTCTGCAATCATTCCTGCAAATCATTTTTCTATAATTCCCATTGTTGCAACTATTCTCTTTTTTTCAACCCCCATTGCTCAATCCCCCTTGTCATTTCTCATTGTTGCAATTCCACTTGTATCCCTTCTTCATTTCCAAAATCCCTTCCCTCACATTCCCTTTGTTGCCACTCCACTAGAATCTTTCCCCCACTTTCCAAAACCCTTTCCCCTCCCATTCCCTTTGTTTCCACTCCACTAGAAACTTTCCCCCGTTTTTTAAAACCTCAAACCTCTCATTTTGGATGTTGTAGCTTTGTTTTTTGGACTCACGTTGCTATAACTCCACTTGCAATTTTATCCCATTTTTTTCACTTTTCACCAATACCTTTCTCTCGCACCATCGATGTTGTAATTCTTGTGTACACCACTAAGCCATATTGTCAGTGATGCATTTTTGTCACTGCAACTACCGTCGTTACAACTCTACTTGCAGCTTCCACGTCAGAACCATTGTCATTCCTAAATTTCCATTCACCGAACTAATAATGTCGATGTTGTAATTCCAATTAGGTTGTTTGATGTGAGTTATTCCTCTATTACTACAACTCCATCAACATCGTACTCGTACAACCACTTGAGGTAAGATGTGACATGTATGAATTCCAATAAGTATTTTCAATGAATAGTTTTAATCCCATGTTTCTATTATCATTCCTCCACAACTTCCACCTCATACTATCGTTGTTATATTCACCACCTTCCATTTTCATACTCACCACCAATCTTACTGAAATTAAAAAAAAAATATCCTGATAACACACATCTTCCCTACAAACCCAAACACTCAGAGTTAGTAGAAGGAAGGAACCATGGGAGGTTCATTGATATTTTTTACTTGAGTTCTATGAAAATATAAAATAGATTCTGGAACAAGTTGGTTGGATGGAATATGTGCTACGCCTACAAAAATATGATGATGAGGTCACTTTGGAATTTTTCTTGAATTAAATATCCAAACACTCCATGGTAGCTAGTGCCTATATATAATTCACCCACGAAACACTGGTAGAATTCATTGGCCTACCGAGGACAGACGAGAGATGGTATACAAGAAGAACTTCGCAACTTGAGGTTCTAAATAAATTCCTCGATCTTGGAGAGGATTTAGCGAAGAAAGGTACAAAATTTGAACGTCGGTCTTTGCCACACCCTTGGGAAGATGTGGTTTTGTTTTGCAGTGATACTTCACCTGCAAAGGTTTCTATGGAACTATTTGTGTTTAGCATATATGACTGCTCTACCATCTATGCCACAACTGGCCAATTAGCATGCCATAATTTTTGTTTCGGATGCTACAGACTATGGAAAGACTTTTCCAATGAGAAAATAACCCCAGAGAGGTTGTATCACACCATATCCTTACCAATATCCTGGTGGATCATGCACTACACAAGGAAGTCCACACCTGGAACAACATTGTTCGACCACATGTTATACTCACAAAGAGTAAAGTGTCTACACTTTAGGCATCCCAACATGTAGCACCTTCACTTAGAGCACTAGAAGGGGTGACGACTACAAATCCTCCATCGGGAACCAATACCATGAACAGGGTGAGTCCAAATACTGCAAATCCTCCACCAAGGAACAACACCACGAATATAGCAAGCTCAACTACTGCAACTACTCCACCAAATAAATCTGGGAGGTCAACCAGGAAAAGGGGCCATCTTGCTGCAACTCCGATGAAAGAATACCATGACAATGACACTGATATAACATCCACCAAACCCACTACAAAGAGAGTCAAAGGATTTACAAAGAGATAACCCTCATTCCAAGCAAATGAAGAACCATCCATGTGGCTGAAAATCAACGTAAGAAGGAAAAAACATGTTGGGCTCAACAAACAATCCCAAATAGAGTATCAGGAAACAGATGAACTAGAACCCTCTGTTTCCACACAAGAACCAGTGGAGGGTATCAACTTAGAAGTCGAAGATTCTTTGAATGACACAAAAGAACCTGATCAATGAACTCTTGGAGAATGAATTACCACTCTCCTAGAAGCATATTCAGACATAAAGAAATAAATAATTAGCACAAGACAGAGGATTTCCAATACAGTAGGACACCAGTGAAAAGGAGGAAACATGAGAGGCATTCTATGGTGTCAGTGACCTCCAGGGCCACCTTGATTTCTCTAACACTGATTGATTGTTGGTTGCATGGGGACATGCAAAAATTTTGGGTTGGGGGAGATGATGGGTGCCTAAATTGGTATACTTTTAACACCCATCTAATACCTTTTTTCTTACCATTTTCCATTGATCACTTCCTTTTTGGTACTTTCCTTATCCACTTTTTCCTTCCTTATCATTAAGGTACAAATATTTTCCCATATACCATTCTTATGCTATTATTGCATATTTATTAAAGGAACTTGTTACTTTCATATACTTATACTGCTACACAGGAGTAATACAGCAGATGAAATGCCTCACAGTGTTTTCACTACCTCTTTGGTGCAATTCCAAGTGCACTTTCAGTTGATGCAATTCCATTGCATAATCCAATAGTTGCAACTCCAAGAATACTATTTGCTTTCGTGAATCCAACTCTACATTTATTACGATTCTGAGCACAAAGTCCACCATCACAAAAATCAACACTACAACCGGTAGTTGCAAAAGTCTCTTCACATAGGAAGGTGACATGAGGCAAGTAGGCCACTAAAAGAAGAATCAGTTTTCCTACCGAGTCAACACAAGCCCAATCTTCACTAAAGTTTGGAAAACTCTGTTGGATTACTGAGAGGGGGGGGGGGGTGAATCAATAATAGAGAAACTTAATCATTTTTAACCATAAAATTCAAGTGTTATATCAATGTAGCATTATCATCCAATAGTTTCAGAGTAAATAAACAATGAACAAATGAGCAATCATACACATATATAGTACACCAATGTTTTTACGTGGAAACCCAAAGTGGGAGAAAACCACATAATTCTTTTTCTTATATGTATTTAAGAATTACATTCATTGGAAGCACCAACTTCCTTTGTTTTCCAGTTACAACTGGAAGGATGCTCCAACTCCCTAGTTTCTCAGGCTACAACCTAAAGGAAGCTCCAACTCCCCAATTCTTTGGCTACAACCAAAAGGAGGCTACAACCCCCTATGTTCCCCAGCTACAACCGAAAGGTGGCTGCAACCACCTGTCCTTGCCCCGTCCTGAAATAAAAGTAGAATGATGGAACCACTTCCACACTATCACTATGAGATAAAATGTTGTAAACATGTACCAATCAACCTATAATCAACCTATGCCATAAACAAGTGCATCAACCATGAACCAACCTATACCAAACATCCTGTAATCAGTATGTACCATAAACAAGTGCATCAACCATGCACCAACCTGTACCTCAACATGTACTATCAACGAGTGCATCAACCCTGCACCAAATATGTACCAATCATGCATCAAATACACATAAACTATGACTCATCAAGATGTACCAACATCATCAACTATACACCTCATGTATGTGCCAACTCAACAACTACTTGTCTCAACCATGTACCCAACATGTAACTCAACCATATACCAAATAAATATACCAATATAACCATCAAAAGTTCTCTAACAATACATCACACTATCCATAACCAAATACCATAAACCATTACATCAAACCATGTGCTACAAGCTCATTGTTATACAACCTTTATCTGTAACATACCTCAACCAAAATCCCTCATCAATTTCATCATCCAAATCTGATTTGTAACTTTGTTCCAGACCTGGTGTATATGATCACATACCTGCAAACCTTCCTTAACAAGGGACTAGAATTTTCATCAAATTTTACTTTAGTCTCACATGACTAGTTTTGGATTAGTCAACAACCATAACATGCAATAATCATAACTATGTAACTGTAATGAATAAAGGTCTAAAAAAAGTACACAATGTTCTATAGTGTCTTGTCTACAATTTCTCTAGGTTTCACTTCTTGAAACCTCCCAGAAAAGGAGTTATAGAAAAAATAGCATACCTTGTTGAATTCTAGCTTATTTTAGAGATCGAACTTGTAGAGAATGCCCCGCATGAAATATTTGTTGTATAGATATAAAAATGGTACACCGCATACTAAATATTGTACTCTAACCAATACATTTGGTATTACTTAATTCGGATATGTTATGAAGAAGTTTTGGTGTTTTTACCCGAAACAATTGTTTTAGAATATTTTTGGGACTAGCCACAAACCTTATTTTCCACGGTGTGTAACTCCAAAAATAAAATGACCCACATGCTGAAATGTTTATCACAGATACTTGGATATGTTTCCTCAACGACCTCCAGATTTCATGGTCTGAATCATTCTAGAAAAAAAATTATTGCAAAAATGGTGAGATGACCTGTAAATAACATACCTTAGAAAGCACCATCAAAAGAATTTATCCTCCCTTGAATTTCGGCCTTCTTTACTTCACCTTCCCTCTGAAATTTTCCTTACATATCCTTTGGTTACCTCAGTCACTTGTAGATATTCAATATGCTCAAGTGTGATTAAATGAGAGACCCTTGCATCTTATTTATACTTTTATGTAGCTTCCTCAAGGGCTTACCTTCTAACCATCTTAAACCACATTCCTTATTTTAGGGCTAGCCCACTTATAACCATTTGTCCACTTAGTAATTTCTCCATTAACTTTATTATTTAAATAATTTATTTTGTATCCACTTTCACTTATAGTACACTCATCACTTCACTTTATTATTTACCTTTTAAAATCTATTAAACCACTTTCCTTATTTTAGGGCCAACCCACTTCTAACCACTTGTCCACTTAGTAATTTTTCCATTAAATTTATTGTTTAAACAATTTATTTTGTATCCAATTTGACTTATAGTACATTCATCACTTCACTTTACTATTTAAATAATTTCTTCTTTGTAACCATTTTGACTACTTTGACCTTTTGGGGCTTCTAGATGACTCATGAGGGTTCTCCAACTTCACTTGGACATAAATCTATAACCATGAGGAGTTATGTGACGTTCCACATACCACTAGAAATGGAATGACATGTACAATCCATATAGAATATTATTACCTTCAAATATATTAAAAATCATACCATTATACATCTGACAAACTTGGGTCCATTACCCAAACCTTTGTGCTACCAGAATTTGCTACCGTACCTTCTTCAAGGGCTGACATCAATGACAACCAACCCAAATAATCAACAATACCCCCCTTTGGAATTGATGGCAACACTCTGATGCAATATTGAATTCATATCACTCATGTTCCCCCTGTGACCATCTCTCCCTCTGGAACCATGCCTCTGTGCTCTTTCTCCAAGAATTTATCTTTGCATCTAATAAATCTCTCCCCCCTTGTCATCAATGAAAAAGGTATCTTTCCATCTGAAGCTACTCCCCCTAACTAAAATATTCCTGAAAATGATCTCCCAACTTGAGCTGTCCTATTTATGGTGCTTCCTCGTGTGAATATAAGACATATAAGATAAGCATTCAAAAGCATTCATTTTGGAGTAGAAATTACTCCGAGTGTCTAGCGAAGATACTCAAAGGCTTCCCTTGGAAGCGGTTTTGTAAATATGTATGCCACTTTTTCTTTTGTGCCGACATATTCAACTCTGATGTTCTTCTCTGCAACCTGTTCTCGTAGAAAGTGATTATTGGAATGTGCTTCATCTTGGAGTGCATCGCTAGTTTTTTTGAGATACTGATGGCTCTTGTATTATCACAATAGATTGGAATGGTCTCATCATACTCAACATGTATATCTATCAAAGTTTGATTCATCGATAGAACCTGAGTACAATATCTTGTTGATGCAATATACTATGCTTCGGCTGTAGATAAAGATATTGATGATTGTTTCTTTCTTAGCCAAGATACTAAGCACTCACCCAAGTAGAACATTGCTCCCCTGATGCTTTGTCGGTCATCAATGCAACCTACCCAATATGCATATGTGTAGGAAATAAGTGATATATCCTTTCCTTTTGGATACCATAATCCAAACTCTTATGTTCCTTTGAGATATCTAAAAATCCTCTTCACTGCTAATACATGTGACTCCTTTGGTTCTTCTTGAAATCGTGTGACCTGTCCAACTTCCTGCATTACATATAGTCTGGATGTTGTCACATATAGTAAGCTACCAATCATTGACTTGTATTTCCTCTGGTATGTAGACTTTGAATCATCATATTTTCTCAACTTGCAACTGGTTTTCATAGGAGTGGTAACTGGTTTGCAATATTTCATTCTGAACCTCTTTATCATTTCTCTAATATACTTAGTTTGGGAAATAAATATTCCTTGGTTTCTTTGACGTATCTGAATACCCAGAAAGAAGGATAGTTATCCAAGTAATGACATTTCAATTTCACTCTATATATCCTTTGCAAATTTTTGGCTTAACCTGTCATTGTTGCTACCAAAAATAATATCATCAACATAAACTTCAATTAATAAAATAACATATTTAGTTACCTTGATGTAGAGGTTGTTGTCTACACTTCCTTTTATGAATCCTTCTTGTTGTAGATATTTATCCAGTCTAGAGTACCATGCTTTAGGAGCCTTTTTTAGACCATACAAGGCCTTCTTCAATTTGCACACATAATTTGTGTTCTCTGAAAACTGAAATCCTTTTGGTTGTTCAATGTGTCAGTGTTTCATGGAAACCTGCACAAGAAACCTACCTAAAGCATACACAAACAAATATTATCAAGAAAATGAAGAGAGATACACAATGAAGAATGAGAATCAATGTATATTATGATCTAATCAATGAGTGAGTGATCTTCACTCATATAGGCAATGCCATCCTATAATTAGGAATGCATGCATAATAGTGATGGTATAAAATTACAAAGCCTAAAATAGAACAAGTCAATTAACTCCCACTAAACTAGTGTTACCGCCACTGAACTAGTGTGCCGAAAATAGAAATTTCTCCAACACCCCCCTGAACATCACGATGGAGTAAACAATGAGTCCCAACTACTAGGCCATATTAGTTACTCATGTACAATGCAACTAACGAAAACTGAATAAAAGTGAGGAAAGAGGGAAAAATACATGGGAACAAACCCCCCCTCAAAAGAAAATGCATCAAAAGAAGAAAGTGGCAGTTGTTAGGCAACTGTGTTCTTCACTACAAGACGATCCCACAAAGTCTGAAACTTCTGCTCACTAAAAATCTTCGTGAAGAAGTAGAAATATTTATGGATATAATGAATTCCTTTGGAAACCTGTCGGGTCTTGTACCTATTGATACTGTGGACCCATCTACACCTGAAAATATTACTTTCTGGTGGAAGTGGAACCAGATTCCAAGTATGATTCTCTAGGAGAGAGTCATGTTCCTCCTACATGGCTTCTTTCCATAAAGGATTTTCCACATGCTTATTGTAGGCTTTTGGATTAGTAGATTGAACCATATAGCAACGCATAGGCATCGCAGGCTCGGAAGTTGAAAGTACATGAGAAGGATCCTCACAATGAGATCAAGTCCTCCTAAAATCCAATGGATTTCCTACAAGCATACCTACTTCTTGAAGTGTTAATTATGCCTTCTTGGACATATGCTAAAGCTTCAACGTTGGCTTCTTATCTGGTTGTACTACCTTCTTATTTCCATGTACAGAACCTTAGTGTATGGAATGATCTCTGATGTCTGAAACTGATGGAAGCACAAGAGTATATGCATGTTGCACTGGAGGTGCATGCAAATTACTCTCCTTATGTGTAAGTAGAATAGAGGAGTTATCATTAAAAAACTTAGCGAATTTATATAAACTTGAATTGTGATCCACCTCACCAATTGCAATGAGGGAATCGTCATGCATGTCAATTACTGAAATTGAATCTGATGTAAATTCAACCTTTTTACCTTTCTGAGTGATCTAATAAACTGAGAGAAGATTCATAGAAATATTTGGAAAATGTAAAACATTCTCAAAACTACCATTATGGAGTTCCACTCTCCCTTCTCCTACTACTGCTATTGGAGTATCATCCCCATGAGAATTGGGGGTCTTGAGCATGGACTCAAAGAAGAGAAAACTTCCTCTTTCGCTTCCATATGATGGGATGAACTGGAATCTATAATACATGAATCAGATGAGGAATTTATTGTAAAAGGAGCATGATCATTACATTTCTTAGGAGCGGTATATTCTTCCTTCTACTTCTTGACTCCCTCTGGAATGAAGTTTCCAAGGTTTTTATGTTGAAGTGCCTATGCCATAAGATCGATTTGTTTCTTCATGCATGTGAATTCTTCATGATTTGGTTTATTGTAGTAAGTGCACTTCTTTCCCTTCTTCTTCTTCTTGGAATCTGAAGAGTCTTTGGAACCTGAAGAATCATTAAAGGGTTTGGAATATCCCTCCTTCTCGTTCTGATTCTCCTTCTCGTTCTATTTGGATGGTCCTTTTCCATCATGCATGGTGAGTGCATGTGATTTGGGATCCTTGATGAGGCCCATCTATATGATTTTTTTTTTCTCTTGTGTGAGAGACTCAATGAACTGAGCCATCGTAGGCATTTTCCAATTTGCTCCAAAAAGACATCTACCCGAATGGAAATTGGAGACATATACAGTGTATTCTAGTCCTATCTTGGACAATATTGTTAGAATAAGTTGTTTCTCTTATGTAGAATTTTCAATGCCACATTCACCCAAGCTCAATAGCAAACATTTAAATTTAGTAAAAAAATCTTGTATATTATCAAAACTTTTAGGGTCTAAGGTATTCAACTCTACCTAAAGCATATGACCATGCATCTCATCCTTATTTCCAAAGAGTCTTTCAAAGGTGGTCCAGATCTCGTTTGGAGTCTTGCATGTGGAAACATGAAACCATAAATCAGTGGATATTAAATCAAGAAGAAGTCTCGTAGCCTCATCTTTACGATTCACCCATCTGGTCTTCTCAAGCATTGATGTAAGCTTTGTTTCTGTCACCATTGTCAAATTATACAATCCTTTTATTTTGAGTTGGAATGCGGCCTTCGGCTTCCATTCAAAATAGTTTTATGGTGTGAGTATTATCACCATATTTGATTGAATAATTTGCATCACCTCCATCCCTACTATTGATTCTAAAAAGATCCTGAAAACCCAGATCGTGGATTCTCATATATGATTGACAGTGCTATGGTAGCTATAGATATGATACAACCGCTATATATTATAAAATGTGATGTGGGTTTTGGATATTTTTGGTGCGCATGAGTATCCCTATGTTATACGTCTATGGTCCAAATTCCATCCCGACCCAGATCACGGATTTCGAGATATGGCTATTTTACTACAGAAACCCAATTTTCTAGAGGGTTGTTGAATCGTCGCACCCTAGAGAAGGATAAAGTGTGACGATGTTGAATCATCACACCCTAGTGAAGGAGAGAGTGTGAATATTGTGAAAATATGAATCATCGCACCCTGGATGAAGAACACAGTGCGACGACGTCGCACCTTGGTTGTGTATAGGCTGCGACGATGCCTGGAAAAAGAAATTTTCTTAAGTTTGAGTGCGACCATTGCACCCTTCGATAAGGATTATCCGCGACGATTGCGGAAACTAGGTTTACTCAAATCCTCTTTCTCTCTTCTCTGGCTTGTCTGGGTTTCTCCAAGCAGCTCGGTTATGATACCATGTCAGTGTTTCATGGAAACCTGCACATGAGACCTAGCTAAAGCATACATAAACAAAGCTTATCAAGAAAAGGAAGAGAGATACACAATGAAGAATGAGAATCATTGTATATTATGATATAATCAATGAGTGAGTGATATTCACTCATATAGACAATGACATCCTATAATTAAGAATGCATGCATAATAGTGATGGTATAAAATTAGAAAGTCTAAAATAGAACTAGTCAGTTAACTCCCATTGAACTAGTGTTACTGCCACTGAACTATTGTGTCGAAAAAAGAAATTTCTCCAACACAATGTAGACTTCTTCTTCAAGTTCCCCATTCAGAAACATTGATTTCACGTCCATATGATACACTTTAATATTCTTGGAGCATGCATAAGCTAAAAGCAATCAGATTGCTTCTATTCTGGAAACTCGGCCAAATGTCTCTTCAAAGTCGATTCCTTCAACCTGTGCATATCCTTTACATACCAATCTATCTTTGTTCCTTGCAACATGTCCATCTTCATTCAATTTATTTATGAAAACCCATTTTGTGCCAACACATTCTTATTCTTTGGTATTGGAACCAATTCCCAAGTGTCATTCTTCTCTATTTGATCCAATTCTTCATCCATGGCCTTATTCCATAATTCCTCCTTGTCGACCTCTTCAAAATTGTTTGGTTCAATCGTAGATAAGAGTTCTAGGTGTATTTGTTATGGTGAAGAGATTCTTCTTCTAGTCTCAACTCCTACATATTTGTTTCCGATAATCTGATCTGAAGGATGATTCTTTTGTATTCGTTTGCTAGGTGTATTTGGAGGCACTTGTTGAACTTTCTCTTCTATTTCTTTTTTATATTATTCATCTTCCACTTATAATTCTTCTTAATCTTCAACTTCTTCTTCATAAAGTTGTTCCATTGATTCATTTTCTTCTTCCTGTAATTCTCGTCCATATGTTTCATCAATTCTTACATTTATTCTTTCCACAACTTTGTTCAACCTCAGGTTGTAACACGTGTATGCTTTCATTTCACTTGAGTAACCAACAAGTACTCCTTTGTCCATACGAGAGTCAAACTTTCCCATTTTTCCATCTTCTCTTTTGATGTAGCATTTTCTTCCAAATACTCTTAAGTGCTTCACATTTGTTGGTCTTCCTTTCCATAGCTCGTAGGGAGTTTTGTCATTGTTGTTTATGATAATTACTCTATTTTGAATGTGAACTGTTGTATGCACTGCATGTCTCCAAAAAAAATATCTGTGAATTTGGAATCCATTAGCATTGTTCAAGCCATTTCCTGTGTAATTATTATCCATTATGATAATGTTCATTTGTCTCTGAAACACTCTCTGAACCATTATATGAATCCATTCTCTCGTCCACTATCATAGACTCTAATGCACAACTGACACAGATCTATCAGCCCTCAGGCCGAGATCTTCTCACAGGATCGTTCTATATCCCCTTGAGCTGGATCAACTCTTTCGGATTCCCTGCTGGAATCTCTTTTCAAATCGATCCACAGGTCCTTTTCGGAGCTCGCAATCTCGAGAGTTCACGAGTCATGACTCTCGACTCTTCCTTCTCAAATCTGCGATACCCAAGATCGTGAAATGGTTACATCTCCTTCTCTGTCAGCACCTTTTCTGTGTGACCACCATCTAGGCTTAAATGCCAACGCCTTTCACAACTCGGCACTTCATGAGTTCAAAGGTTTAGCTCTTGTGATTTTGTCTCGCGAATCCCTGAGATGCGAAAAGTCAGCGGAGGGTTGACTCCTTCCAAATGTGTGATGTGTGTCCACCTTCCAGTCACGTGGGCCCTACCTTGAGGTTATTCCATGCGTCCCCTTTGTGCCTCGACTCTCGGTACTTCGCAACGTTTGCAATCGAAAGTAGCTCCTCTCAACCTCTAAACCCCCGAACATGCGAAATGCGATGGGGTTCCTGATCCAATGGTCCTCCCATGACCTGGATCCAACGACTACCTTTACTCCTCACGATTTTGCCACTCGTGAGTATGAGCATCCAATCTTCGGGCTCTCACCTTGCGAACCTCTGAGTTCGCGAGATCTCTTAATATTTTCCACCTATCCTCCTCCTAACGGACGGCTACGATTCTCTCGCAGTTTCACGACTTCATGACTTTCGAGACAAAATTCTCGGCCTCTTATCCTTCGATATGCCAAAATGGTGAAATTTTGACACGTCGTTAGCACGGGTCCCACGATGGAACTTCCCGCCTTTTTGGAGTTCTCGGACTTCGCGAATCCAGATGTTATGCTCTCGGTTCTCCGATTCATGAAACCATGAAATGGTCAACCAAGGTATGACCTCCGTGTCAGTGAGTATTCCACCTATCCACTCTCATATGGATGGTCCTGATTCTCTTCGAGGCTTCACCACTCGTGAAGTTGAAGAACTTCCCTTTCTGACCTCCGATGTCTGAATCCCCGATAAGGGTGATCTCACGATACATGTACTTCCAATCGGACAACTCAGATTCTCTCGCTATTTTGGGACTTCACACCTCACAACCTCTCTAGTCTTGATGTAAAGGTTTCAACCCTTCGACTCATGAAACCCCGAATTGAGATTTACATGGGTAATCCAACGACCCTTGTTGGTTCAGATCCTACGGTCTGATTCTCCTGAGATTGCACTTCAAAAAATGCATACTGTAACTTCCCTACTTCTCTGCAAGATTTGATGGTTCTCAGAAACTCGTGAATTCTCCATGGAGAATCCGGATCATTCAATTTCTCCTTAACACTTTTGCGAAATGGGCAAGCATGCCTTCCCGGAACTGGTCCACCAACAAAAAAACGTTGTTGCGCCTTCTTCCAATACTTCAAGGCACTAGCCCTCTTTAGCTTTTCTCCGACAGCTTCGAAGATCCTATCCCTCCTAAGCTCGATCGAAAAATACTCAAGTCCTTTGGGGAAATTTCTTGCACGCACTCCTTGCGACAATCCTTCACTACTTCCAAATATTGAATTCTTAGACTTTGCGCACTCCTTGCAACAACAGTCTTTCAACCATTTCACTCAGGTTGAAAACACTGATACTTCACTCAGCCTGCACACTCCTTGCATGGCTCATGTGCTTCTCTTGTACTCCTACAAGAATGAGAACAATGCTATCCCTCCTGAGCTTACAGAGACGAACTCTGACTTCTATCAACGCACACCTTGCAGACAATTTCGTTGCACTCCTTGCAGGAAAACTCTTGCTCAAACAAAGAAACAATTGAAACTCATCCTTTACTCTCCCCCTCTTTAGATTTCAGACATTCAACATGAAATCATACATTCATGTGTCAAAGAAAATTCATAACAGAGAGTAAACAAACATATATCAATCAACATGTGCAACACAAAAAGCAATTGGACACCATGAGTCTGAACTAAATATCTTTGTATTAATCTAGAACTTTTGTACATGGGTTTTTTTTATACACAACTCTCTGCTTCTACTCTCCTATCTCTCTTCTCATAATAATCTTACAACTATACAATGAGGGTGTCTATATCCCATTTCCCTCCTCGCTCTAAATTGTCTAATCTAAGAATTCAAGTCTACCTATTTACAATTATTAACATAAATTCCTCTTAGTCCTTCAGACGAGAGAGGGACGCTCAAGGTATGATTACAATCAAGAAGTACGCCCTTTCTTAATTGTTTCATATACGTTTGGTGTATCGAACTTCAAAATATTTCAAACAATTAATCATGTGCCAAAATGCGTTGGCGCTTTCCCCATGCTCGCTTGTTGTTGGCAATGCTCCTGCATCATACTCCCTCAATTGAAATTTTTCATGGGCTCCTGTCCATGAGCTCTCGCACGATCTGTCCATGCTTCTAGATCTCTACTTCATTCTCTCAGCTGGCATATTCAACTAGATGTCCCTTCCACTTGACTAGGTATTCAAAATATTCCTTTCTTCTGGTCTTCCTGCTAACTCTTTTGTCCAGTATGCTTTCCATCTGTGGCTTCTCTGCTACTGGCATCTATTTAGTCCACTGAACCTCTGGTTGTTCATCACTTGTTCCTGCTTCCTCAGCTTTGTATGGGTACAAATATGAGACATTGAATATCGGAGAAATTTCGATCCCATCAGGTAATTCAATCTCATAAGCATTTGCCCCAAATTTCTTCAAGACCTTACATGGTCCGATCTTCTTCATCTTCAGTTTGTTATATATCCCCTTTGGGAACCTTTCCTTTCTCATATGTGCCAAAATCAAGTCACCAACCTCAAATTGAAGGTGTCTCTTGTGTTGATCTTCTCTGTGCTTATACTCGTGGTTGAAGTTCTTCAATCACTCCTTCACCTCGCTGTGAATTTCCTTCATCGCCTCTGCGAAATCCTCTGCACTATCACTCCTAGTTGCATTTTGTTCTGAATCTCTCAATTCATATACTCCTCTTGGTTGTGTCCCATAAACAATCTGGAATGGACTCTGCCCTGTGCTTCTGTTTAGTGAGTCGTTATGTGCAAATTCCACCTGTGGTAGAATATTGTCCCACTGACTGTGGTGTTATGTCACCAAACCCCTCAGCAAGTCTCCCAAACTCCTGTTCACAAATTCTATCTGTCCATCCGTTTGAGGATGATAAGATGAACTCCAATCTGAAATCCATGCTTATTGCATCCCACGGCCTGTCAGGTATGGGTAACGGTTGATAAAAACCTGCATTCTGCCTCTTTCCTTTTGAATGCTGACAAATTCTGTATCTGTCCATGAATCTTTTGACGTCTACTCTCATTCCTGGCCAATAATATGACTCATTTATCTTTGAGAACGTCTTGTCATGACTAAAATGCCCGACCAATCCTCCACTATGTTTCTCCTTCAGCAAATTCTCCCTCATGGAGAATTTTGGAATACAAAGTTGATTACCCTTAAACAATAATCCTTCCTGCATCATGTATTATGTCCATTGGCTTCTGTCCCTAAGAATTGGATTCTCAGCTGCTTCATACACCTCCTTAAAATATGGATCATCTTTGTACATGTCCCTGAGATCATCAAAACCCAGTGTTTTGACTCTGAACTCCTACAACAGCAAACATTTCCTGCTCAAACCATCAACAACTTTGTTAGCAGTTCCAGAAATATGCTTGATTACAAAAGTAAAGTTTTGCATGTATTCAACCCATTTAACATGTCTTTGATTCAACTTCTCCTATTGAGTCACAAATTGCAAAGCATTATTGTCACTGTATAAGACAAACTCCTTAGGAATCAAGTAGTGTCTCCACTTCTTCAATGCCTGAATAATAGCATAGAACTCCTTGTCATACGTGGAGTACTTCACTTTCGCTTCACTCAACTTCTCGCTGAAGTATGCTATCAGCCTGTCTTCTTGGCTCAAGACTGCCCCTATTGCAAATCCGCTTGCATCACATTTTACCTGAAATGTCTTTTTGAAATCCGACAACACCAAAATTGGTTGTTCCGTGATTTTCTTCTTCAAAAAATTAAAAAAAAAATCAGCCTCTTTTGTCCAGTGAAAATACTAATGTCTCTTCTTCACTGTTTTCATCATTGGTGCACTAATTCCACTGAAATTCTTGACAAACTTCCGGTAGAAACTAGCCAATCCATGAAAACTTCTCACCTCAAATATACTCTTCGGTGATGGCCAATTCTTAATTACCTCCACCTTGTCTAGATCCATCCTCAACTTATCTGCAGAAACAACAAAACCCAAATAAATGAGCTCTGTCTTCATAAATGAGGATTTCTTCATGTTTATTAGCAGCTTATCTTGCTGTAATCTCTTCATCACTGTAGCCAAATGTTTCAGATGCTCTGCCTTTGTTTTACTGAAAATCAGTATGTCATCAAGATACACAATGACAAATTTTCCGATGAAATCCTTCAGGAATTTGTTCATCAATCTCATGAAGGTACTTGGCGCGTTCATTAAGCCTAATGGCATAACAAGCCATTCATACAACCCTTCTTTAGTCTTGAAGTTTGTCTTCCATTCATCACCTTCTCTCATACGAATCTAGTGATATCCACTTTTCAAATCAATCTTCGAAAAAAAAAATGCTCCACTCAAGCAATCCATCAAATTATCCATCCTTGGCAATGGAAATCTGTACCTGATGGTTATCTTGTTGATTTCTCTCGATTCAATACACATCCTCCAGCCTCCATCTTTCTTCGGACTGAGCACTGCCAGAACAACACACGGACTCAAGCTTTCTCTGACCAACCCTTTGTCCATTAAATCCTGGACTTGTCTTTTGACTTCTTCATTCTCCTGCAGCATCAATCTGTACGCTGCTTTGTTTAGTAAACTAGCTCCAGGTATGAGATCAATATGATGAATCACACTTCTGATTGGTGGTAACGAACGCGGTAGTCCATCCACTACTATGTCAGCAAACTCTTCCAATATTTTATGAACCTCTTCCGATAAATCATCTACCCTTGTACTGGTTAAAACAATTTTAGGCTTCCTAACCACAATGAATTGCGGTTCCTCCTTCTTCTTAACGTCTATAAGAAGTTCCTTCCCACTCATGAGATGATCTGAAAATAGAAGTCTGACTTGTTATGCTATGCAAGCACCCTCTACTTCATTAAAATAAAACTTTACAGGACCTTGCTTCATGTGTTAAAATATGCAAGATAGTTTATGTGTCAAATTTATGATTCTTCTTTTAAATGCTTATGTGTGAGGATATGTTATTTTAAATGGTTAAATATGTACTTTCAATAAATACATAGCAACATAACTTGCAACAAATAAACCATCAAACTCAGAACAATCACAACATGATAAAGGAGTTCACCCCCCTCCGGGCTACATCTCCTTGAGCCTCCATTAATGGACTTGGCTCTCTGGGATTAATTTGTCAAAAGTAATTTTACAAGATTCTTCTCAAATCCAATGGAAAAATAGACTTTACCATTGGGATCATAACACATAAAAACCCCAAAAATGACTAATAAAACTCTGAAAACGGATCATGGCTCATCCGGGCATGACCTCTTCTACATGTGGCCATAAGCGTCACTGAGATTCTCTTTGGAAAAAACACCTGTAAAAGTCCTCAAAAGCCTCTAAAACCTGTCCCAATGTGTTCTGAGCATAACAATTAGTCAAAAATAATTATTCAATCATAGAAAACAAACATAGGCTCACCAAAACATGTCCTCAATCAATGAGGGCTTCAAGATCCCTAGAGCTTGTTGAAACTTCAATGGTTAAAAACCTGCAAAATAAGTCTTCAAATGGCCTTGATAACAGTGCCAATGGATTCAGGACATCCAAAAACCCCTAGCTGGGCTTTTATGGCACCTCAATCGGCCAAAAAGTGAAGAAGATAGGCCTCCTGCCATCCTCTTCCTCAAACTTGTTGTCTCTGTATCTACAAAATGCACCCTTTCCACATGAACCTGGCACACACGCAATATAAAGCGTGAAAACCCAACACCGAGTGAAATCGCACCAACGGTGCAAACTGTAGGACGGTTATGGGCACGCCAGCCCCTAACCGCCTAGCACCTGGGCACATTAGGGTCATATGACCTCGCGCAAATGTAGAAAGGGCTCTGTTTTCCAAACCCCGCACTCCATGTAGAAACTGGTGGTCATATGTAAAGGAGTGCGCGACCGAGGGCTAACTCCATTGTAATACCAAAACCCTGTGTGCGCGAATAGACATGGTCACATGGAAAACAACACGACCACGAGCTAAACATTTAAATTCAAAACCCGCGCGCATTTGGTGTACAAGGGTCATATGGTTGAAACATAGAAAACCGCGAGCTGGGGCTAAGCCCTAGCCCGACCCCGCGCCAACCATATAACAAAGTAAATTTAAATAAATTTAAACCCATATTCATTACAAGAACCAACGCATGGCATAGTGTTCGGGTGGACTTTGTTAAGGCTTAGCTGGTGGGGGAGGTCCAGGGGTCGAACCCCACGGACTCCAGATAAAATTTTATATAACAAGCCATTAGCCAATAAAGGGGTGCCACATGGTAGCCCATGACTGGGCCACGTGGCACCTTATCATTTGCCAAAACCATGCCACGTGTCGCATTGCTATTAGACCATATCTTCTAATAGATGACTGCCATGTCACCAGTTTCCCTATCAGCGTACTTCATGTCACGTCACCTGCACGGCCTCTTCCACGTCAACTTGTATGGACTGCCCAGTCAGCATCCTTTTTTTGCATGTTTGACGATTCGAACATATCGCTATATCTCTCACTCTCGATGTTCATTTGAGATGAAACGAGTTGCGTTGGGTTCGTGACGATGAGGGCTACGCTCTTGTTTGTTTTGAGGCAATTCCAAGAACGTTAATTTTCGAGCTAAAATTTGACCCCTGGTCCAGATTTTGATCATGAGAAGTACAGCGTTGCTTACTTCAGGTTTCACCTCTTTGTCTTTGATCGACAACAACATGTGAGTTCTCCCATTCTTCTCTAGGGTTTATGTGTTCTTTCTCCCATCATGAATCACATTTTTGTCATATTGCCACGGTCTACCCAGCAATAGATGGCAAACATCCATGGGAATAACATCACAGAGTATTTCATCTTTATACCCTCCTATTTTAAACTCAACTAAACTTTGTTTAGTGACATTTACCTGATGTCCTTTTTGTAGCCATGAAACCTTGTATGGGCTTGGATGTTCAATAGTCTCGAGCTCCATCTTTTCTACCATCTCTGTAGAAATGAGATTATTTGTGCTACCACTGTCCACAATGACTTTGCATACCCTGTCCTTAGTTTTGAAAGTAGTCTGAAAAAGATTGTTCCTTTGCACCAAAATCTCCACCTCCTTCTCTGGTGTTAAGAGAACTTTTCGCATCATCAGTGATCTTCCTCCTTCAACATCTTCTGCCTCAACATTCTGCCTCTGTGCTTTGGCAATGTGAGTTTCACCACCTTCTTTCTTTTTGTCCATACACTCATAAGATTTATGTCCGACCTTTCCACATGTGAAGCATTTCACTACTCCACCTCTTCCTCTTCCTCTACCTCTGGTACAAGGGAAAATGTTTCCATCAGCATACTGACCTTTATGTTCGGTATGCTGCCCTCTCTGTGAGATTCCACCTCTCTCAGTTTGAGTCTGAGGTTTCTTCCACTCTTCCTTGGGTTTCTTATTTCTATCCTGGAAAACTGATTTGCCTCTGGCTTGACTTCTTCCTCGACCTCTTTGACCTTGTTTTTGGCTCAGCTTCTCTTCAACTTTTAGAGCCATTTGATAAGCATCTTCCACCATTCGGATGGTCATCATGCTCATCTCATCCTGAATGTCGTATCTCAGACCATTCATGTACCTAGCAAATTTTTCATCATCACTTTCGCGATGACCTACCCTGATGTTCAACCTGTAGAATTCTTTAATGTACTCCTTTATTGTCATCAACTTCTATCTCAAATTTTGCATTCTCCGAAACAGAGTAATTTGGTAATCCCTGGGAATGAATTTCGCCTTCGTTTTCATGATCATCCTATCCCAACTCTTGAATTTTTGCTTGCCTTTGCAGCATCTGTCGGCTTGTAGCTCATCCCACCACAATGTTGCATGACCTTTCAATATTGTGACAACATGTTTGACCTTTTTGTCCTCCTCGACATCTTCATAGTCAAAATATGTGTCCAGAGCTCTAATCCAATCTAGAAGCTCTTCAGCATACAGGTTTTCTTTGTATACTGGAATATCCATTTTTGCCTTAGCACCCATCCTTGCAACAACCCTAATCAGGCATTCATTTGTTGCATCTTCTGTTGTGACTTCTTCTCCTTCATGTCCAGCTTCATTTTCACTTTTAGATTCACTGACATTTCCAACACCAGTTGTGTGCCTCTGTGTTGTCTCCATGTCCTCGAGTCTGGCACGTATATCATGCATCTCTTTCTCCATGGCTAGATTAGGCACCTGCCTACCCCTTCCTCTTGGCATTTCCATTTCCTCTGGTGGATCGGGTGTTTGTCTGTCTCTTCTTCTCGGCGACATGGTGGATCTTCCTTTTCCCTGCTACAGAAAGCAAAGAAATATTTATGTGCTCTAATACCAAAAAATGGCGCAGACCTATCGGCCCTCCGGTTGAGATCCTCTCACAGGATCGTTCTCTATCCCCTTGAGCCGGATCGGCTCTTTCGAATTCCCTGCTGGAATCTCTTTTCAAATCGATCCACAGGTCCTTTTCGCAGCTCGCAATCTCGCGAGTTCACGAGTCGTGACTCTCGACTCTTCCTTATAAAATCCGCGATACCCAATATCGTGAAATGGTTATGGATCCTTCTCTGTCACAACTTTCTTTGTGTGACCACCAACTAGGCTTAAATGCCAACGCCTTTCGCAACTCGTCACTTTGTGAGTTCAAAGGTTGAACTCTTGTGCTTTTGTCTCATGAATCCCCGAGATGCAAAAAGTCAGCGGAGGGTTGAAACAAGTGCATCAACCATGCACCAATATATACCAAACAACTTGTAATCAGCTTGTACCATAAACAAGTGCATAAACCATGCACCAACCTATACCTAAACTTGTACCATCAACGAGTGCATCAACCATGCACCAAATATGTACCAATCATGCATCAAATACACATAAACTATGACTCATCAAGATGTACCAACATCATCAACTATACATCTCATGTATATGCCAACTCATCAACTAATTGTCTCAACCATGTACCCAACATGTACCTCAACCATATACCAAACACATATAACAATATAACCATCAAAATTTATCTAGAAATAAATCACACTATCCATAACCAATACCATAAACCATTACATCAAACCATGCGCCACAACCTCACTGTTATACGACCTCTATCTGTAACATACCTCAACCAAAATCCCTCATCAATTTCATCATACAAATATGATTAACTCTGTAACAGACCTGGTGTATATTATCACATACCTACAAACCTTCCTTAACAAGAGACTAGCATTTTCATCAATTTTACTTTAGTCTCACATGACTAGTTTTGGTTTAGTCAACAACCCTAACTTGCAATAATCATAACTATGTACC
>SNQJ01S0002214.1:263317-277168 GCA_010110895.2 Picea sitchensis
TATTTATTTATTTTCTACCTTTTTTTTTAAATTTGGGTTTTGAATATATATATTTTTTAAATATGTTTTTTTCTTCATTTAAAAAAAATGGAAGATTTTCTCATTTATGTTTATTTATTTTTTAATGTAAATTTGAAAAAATATAGTAAATAAATGTTAAAGTGACCATTTAGTATCCAATTTTGGTTTTTTTTTTTTTCATAGAGATCTATTGTCAAGGCCATAATTTCAATTAGGTCGCAATGAGCCGTAATTTTAACATTTAGAAAAGGTATTTTTTCTTTAGGTAGTGTCACTTTTTTATTTAGGTGTTGATTTTAAGGTTTTTTTGAGCAACTAATTGAGTTTTAAGGCCATGCTTGAAAAATGTTGTAATTTCAACCCACATTAGAAAAATTGGTGCTACCAGTGGCAACACTTTTTGATTTTAGGATTGATTTTCATGTTTTTTATGCAAAAATATGGGTTTAAGGGCTAGAGTTCTCATTTTGAGGTCACAGTTCTCATTAAGTCAACAACTTTGTTTTTGGTGCAATTAATCCCAGATGCCAACTTTTGTCACTCCTAGAAGTAAATCTATCAAGAACCAGAGAAACGTTTTTATGAGACATAGATAATAATGATGACAGGGAATTCATCACAACTCTCAGATTGTTAATCGTATGTTCTAGTAAAAAACTACAACAATATGGAAATGACAACTTTGTCCATTTTCACCCACTCTTCCATACTTAGAATTTTTGCCAAACTAGCTATCTCTGAAACTGTGCACTTATGGAAAAAAAATCACTATGCCAAATTTGTCTACCTTAATGAGTATACAAAATGTCAAGTAAATAGAATTTTCCAGTTTTTCCATCTGGGGTCCCTTTTCCTCCGAAAATCCCAAAATCCCCAAAATGTGTCGTGGAATAGTGGATTTTGGCCTATTTCAGTGTCCCCATTCCAAACCCCTTATAATTTATTTAATTCCTTCATGGGTTATTTCCATGTCTACTTTCTAGACTCCCTCCAAGAATTTCACAATAATTTGGATCTCATTGTTGGGTTATATTCTTTATAGTGAAAGTCTAGTCGAGGTGGATCGATTGGGAGTAAAATTTGAAGGTCAAGGTGGATTGGCAGCAAAGTCGAAGTCGAAGTGATCGACAACAAATCAAAGAGGTCAACCGAAAAGAGGTTGGCAGGTGGTCGTGTGGCAACCGAATGATGACTGAATGAAGATCGACTGGTAATTCAACTGTAATAGAATCTCGAGATTCGCTAGATTTGTAGCCAACGATCTTCGTGGATCTGTAAAAAAAATTGGGCGCCTTTCTATAGGGTTTTTCCTACTGTAAATACTATAAATAAGGCATGTTGTATTATTTTATAAGAAAATTTTTAATGATCATAAAGCTAATCTTTAGCAGTGGGTTGTTGGTCATGTAGATGTAAGCCAAATTGGCTATAGTGTTGTTCTTGTGTAAAGAAAGAGGGTATGATGTCAATTATGTCTTAGGTGTGGACCAAGGTTAGACATGTAACCTTTTATTCTGAAAGAATAAGGAAATAAGAGAGAAAGACTCTCAAGGAATCACGATTTTCTCGTTTGGTTTTCCAGGGTAAAATCTCTATGTACTGTGTGTTTGCTTTGTTATTTTTTTTCTAGATTGAATATTTCTTCCTCTTCTATTAGGTTTAGTGTGGAAGTATTATTTCCTAACATGTGGTATCAAAGCTTGGTTTAAAAACCTTGGATCTGAACTAAAACCTAGTTCTAGTAAGAGTCATAAGTCAGAGATATTTAAATTTTTTCTTAAAGACTGAAAAGTAGCTCGACAATAGAGATCGAAAAATTCAATAGCCAGAATTTTGAGCTTTGGAAGCTTAAAATTGAATATCTCCTTGTAGATTGAGAACAATGGGTAGTAGTTTGTCCAGGTACCATTCTGACAGTTATTTCAAGGGAAGAATGGGAGAATATTGAAATAAGGGAAATGAGTATGATTTGACTTTATCTTACAGATTTAGTGTTGTTGAATGTCTCAGGTGAAGACTTAACCAAGAAGTTGTTGGACAAGTTGGGAAGCTTGTACCAGTCGAAATCCCTGGTAAATAAGTTGCTCCTTATAAAGAAACTATATCTTCTGAGGATGAGTGAGGGTAGTGTGGTAACTGAGAATTTAAATGCATTTAATACCTTAATAATCTAGTTATCTTCTATGGATATTAAAATCACTAAGGAGTAGAGATCTATTAGCCTATTATGTTCTTTTACAGACTCCTGGGATAACTTAGTCATGACTATAGGGAGTAATTCAACCACATTAGCGCTAGAATATGTGGTTTCATCTCTATTGTTAGAAGAAATGAGAATGAAGAGCATGTAAGGATCAATCAAATATGTTTTAGTGGTGAGAGATCGATTGATTGATAGAGATAAAGGAAAATTCTTCGATAGAAATTCTAAGTCGAATGGTATATCTAAATCCCCTGTTTAGTTGACGAGAAGATGTTGGAAATATGGTAAAGATGGGCATTATAAAAGGGACTACAAGTCAAAGGCAATGGAAGTTAGTGCAAGATCTGATGAGAAGTAGTCAACTGAGAGAAAGACTACTCTAGATAAAGGAGCAATGTGTATTTGGTGTCGAACAATACACAATTGAATCATGAAGTTTGGTTTATAGACTTAGGATCATCCTATCATATTACACTACATAGAGAATGGTTATGTAAATATGAACAATATGAAGGAGGAGATGTGTTCTTGGGGGATGACTCGACAACCAAAATTGTCGAACGGGGAAGAGTTTGGTTGACACTGCAAGATGGGAGGAGTATAACCCTTCCCGGTGTGCTACATATTTTGGGTTTGGAAAGAAACTTGATTTGTGTTAGAAAGATGAGTGATGCAGAAGTGCACATTATATTTCAGAAGAATACTTGCAAAATGGTCAAAGGTGTGATGGTATTAATGAAAGGATTTCAGATTGGAACCCTATACAAGTTATTATGGAATGTTAACTTGATTGGATGCAACAACATTGTTTTTTCTGAAGTCAAATCGAATTCGAATCAAATCCACTCAAATCAGGCTGAGTCAATTAAAACTGACTAGACAAGTCTTATTCAAGTCAACCCAACCATGCTATAGCACAAGAGGATGGGACACATTGGAGAAAAAGGACTTCAAGCTATGTGAAATAAAGGTATGGACGAATATTTTCCTGAATGTAATTTAGAAGTTGATTTTTTTGAACATTGTATATATGGAAAACAAATTCAGGTGAGGTTCCCATCTGGAGCGACAAGAGAAAAGGGGATTCTAGAATTGGTTCATAGTGATGTGTTTGGCCCTATTTCAATGCCTTCACTTGGTGGATCCATATATTATGTCTCCTTCATATGTGACTTTTCCAGGAAGACATGGATATATTTCAAGAGGAGGAAATCATAGGTTTTTGATAAATTTAAAGAGTTTATGTCTCTTGTGGAAAACCAAACAGATAAGAAGATATAGGTGTTGAGAATTACTAATGGTGGTGAATTTTGTGGAAAGTATTTTGAGCAGTTCTGGAAGAAGTGTGGCATAGAACACCAGAATACCATACCATATACCCCACAACAAAATGGATTTGTTGAAATAATGAAGATAACATTAATGGATCAGGCAAGGAGCATGATCAGTGGTGTTGGGATTGCATAAGAATTCTAGGAAGAGGTAGTTTAAACTGCAAAATATCTAGTGAATTTGTCTCCTTCGTCAGCTCTAATCGACTTGATTCCACATGAGGTATGGTCTAGTAAGAAGCCTTCGATTTCACATCTCAAAGTATTTGGTTGTGATGCATTTTTTCATGTTCCCAAGGAAAATATGTACACGTTGGACAAGAAGGAGGTCAAATGTATTTTCATTGGATACAAAGAATGAATGAAAGGACATAAGATCTAGGATCTTGCATCAAGGAAAATAGTTTATAGTTGATATTTGGTCTTCATAGAAGTTGGAAGGAAGTATGAGTATGAAGGGGTTCAAATCGAGAATAATCCAAAGAAGGTGAGGTTTGAACTGAGGAACGAAGAAGAATATGATTCAGAGGAGTCGACCGAATTAGGTGAAGAGGTGGAACAATTAACCCCAGTCATAAGAAGGTCTGAATGCATAAGAAAACCAGTTGAAAGGTATAATCTGCCCGACTTCCTTTCCGCATTAGTGTTAACTTCCACAGACGAGGAGACCATGTTAGTCAGAGAGGAAGTTGAATCGACATAGGGTAGACTCTAGAAGGACACCATGGTCAAAGAGATGGAATCCTTGCATAGTAATGAGACATGGGATTCAATCGAATTACCTAGTGGAAGAAAGGATGACAGTAGCAAGTGGTTATTCAAGAAGAATATGAACACAATAGGTCAAGTTGAGAAATTAAAAGCTCGAATAGTAGCGAAAGGATATTCCCAAGTCGAAGGAGTCGACTTCGGTGAGATTTTTTCCTATTTTTCAAAATTAACTTCCATTAGAGTACTAATGTCTCTGGCTACAACATTTTGTTTGGAAATAGAATAGATGGATGTGAAGAAAATGTTCCTACATGGGGACTTGGAAGAATAAATCTGCATAAAACAACCTAAAGGATTTGTATTAAGGAGCAAGAAAGATTTGGTGTGCAAATTGAAAACAACCCTTTATTGTCTAAAGAAATCACTAAGCATGTGGTATCAAAATTTTGACACATACATCCTTAGTTTTGGATTTGTGAGAAGAAAAGTTGATCATTGCGTATATTCCAAGGAAGAAGATGGGAATTTCATATATGTATCATTGTATGTCGACAACATGTTGTTGATCAGAAACAACTTGGATCCAATAAAGGAGGTGAATAAGAAACTATCCTCCAAGATTGACATGAAGGATATCAGTGCAACAAACTTCATTCTTGGAATGGATATCAAGAGAGATCGAGTAGCTAGAAGGCTCTGGTAGAATCAGAAGAAGTGTATCAAACCAGTTTTGAAACATTTAAACATGAAGGATTGAAAACCTAGAAAGGTTCCAAATCCCGTGGGAGTAAGGCTAATTGTTGAATAGTTTCCATAGACACATGAATAAATAGAGGATATGGAACATGTCCCCTATGTAAGTGTTATTGGTAGTCTAATGTATTTGATGGTCTCCACTCAACCAAACATTTCCCATGCAGTGGGAGTGTTGAGCAGATACATGTCAACACCTAGAAAGGATCACTGGACAATTGTCAAGAGAGTATTCATGTATTTGTGTGGCACAAAATACTATTCTATATGCTACCAAGGGTAGCCTGGAAATGACGGTGAAGTAGATGTACATGGATTTTTCAATGTCGATTGGGTTGGAGATCTAGTTCGATGAAGGTCGACCAGTGAATATGTGTTCAAGATGTTTGATGGAGAAATCAGCTGGATGAGTAAGATATAGGAGGTCATCTCCTTATCAACAACAAAATTTAAATACATTTCAGACACTCATTAAAGAAAAGAAGCAGTATGGCTGCAATGAATCTATTTAGGGATCAGGTTTGAGTGGAAAGATATGAAGATAAATTGGGACAATCAAAGCACAATATTCTTGGAAAAGAACCCAACTTACCATTCCAAGACTAAGCATATCAATGTACAATACCAATTCATGAGAGACATGGTAGAAACTAAGAAGGTGCTTCTAGAGAAAGTAGACACGTTGGAAAACATAACAAACTATTTGACCAAGTCTATGAGTGTTGTGAAGTTCTCTTGGTGCAGAAAGGAAATGTGCATTGCTTCCTTGGGTCTGTGAACAAAATTTTAGATAAACTCTTGGTTCAACAAAGAAGACAACAAGTGAGAGAGTATTTAGTTGTTATATTCTTTGTAATGAAAGTCTAGTCAAGGTTGATCGATTGAGAGTGAAAGTCGAAGGTTGAGGTGGATCGACAACAAAGTCAAAGTCGAAGTGATCGAAAACAAGTAGAAGAGGTCAACCGACAAGATTTCAATAGGAAGTCATGTGGAAACCGATTGACAACTGAATGAAGGTTGATTGGTAGTCGACTGGTAATCCAACTAGAAGTCGACTATAACAAAATCCCAAGATTCGAAAGATTTGTAGCCAATGATCTACGTGGATATGTAACCATTTTTGGGTTCCTTTGTTTAGGGTTTTTCCTAATGTAAAGCCTATAAATAAGGCATGTTGTAATATTGTATAAGAAAATTCCTAGTGATCTTAATGCTAATATTTAGCAGTAGGTTTTTGGTCATGTAAATCTAAGATGAATTGGCTACATGGTTGTTCTTTTGTAAATCAAGTGGGTATGATGTAAATCGTGTCTTAAGTGTGGACCAAGGTTAGACATGTAACATTTTATTCTAAATGAATAAGAAAACAATAGAGAAATACGCTCAAGGAATGTTGGTTTTATCATTTGAGTTTCTAGGGTAAAATCTTTGTGTACTTTGTGTTTTCTTTGTTGTTTCTTTTCTAGCTTAAATATTTCTTCCTATCTTATATTAGGTTTAGCTTGGAAGTATTATTTCCTAATACTTTGCCAATGATATGGACCCATATATTTAAAAACCAATATTTTGCAATCTCTGGTAAAATCAAGTAGAAATGGACAATGGCCCTCTTTTTCACTTTCGTAGCCCTCCTTACTGCAAAAAAACCCCAAAATTTTAATCTCAGACTGACTTAATATGCTCCAGTTATGGCTAAAATAAGAAAATGGCTCCAAACAGGTTTTGTTTAGACTATAGGACTATCTTGACTATGTGGAAATATTTTGACATGGAACTAGCATGGATTTGATCACTGAACCACTAATCACTGCGGAACTCTTCTCATATCCTAGCTTCTATGTGCCTCCAATCTGGTCTGGTTGATAGAATTTGGCCACTGGCCATGATTTTTCCCCTTCTCTCGTGATAATTCCCAAAAAACTCTAGTCCAATCCACCAGGTCACCGGTCCATCGAGTCACCGACCCACTAGTGAGAAATCCTTCCATAAAACTCCTTCCAACCTACTCCTAGTCCATTCCAATTGACCGGTTCACTTTCCCACCAGCCATCGGGCCACCACATTCAATCCCTCCATGAAACTCTCCTCCAACTTCGGTCTCGTCCACCGGGTCACCGACCCACTGATGAGAACACCTTCCATATAAATTTTTCCAACCTACTCCCAGTCCAGTCCTATTGACTGGCCCACCTTCCCACTATATTCAAGCCCTCCATGCAACTCCCCGCCAACATAGCTTCGGTCCACCGGGACACCGGCCCACTAATCCATCGGGACATCGTAACACCAGACACTGCGCACAATATTCCATCCATATTTTGTCCCATAAGTTTTGGTCCGGTCCATCAGTACACTATACCATCAGTCCACCAATCACCCCATGCATTATTCCATCTACTTCCCTACCTACCACCAACCACTAGCCACTGGGAAGATAACCAACATGCTCCCTTTCATTCCTAAGTGATTCTAGTCTGGTATGTTGAACAAATTTTCTCATTAACCTTGACCTCCACGTCACTCTTCCAATGACATGTGGCAGTGAATGGTCCTATCATTGTTTGATATCTAGTAGGTACTATTGTTTTCTCGACACTAACTAGGAATACAGACTGAGTGTTGATGTAGCAATCAAAATTTTACACTACGCACAAGCTCTCTAGGGTTTCGTAGCTCTATGTGCTTCACGCACGAGTGAAAAAGGGATTTGTTTTGAATATAAGTTGGTTATGCAAACCTTCCCTAATGCATGTGGGACAAAAGAAAATGTAGATCATAGATATACAAATTTGGATCCACGCAGAGGCTCGATCGACGATTGTTGAGTGTTGGACTTCTAGGAGGAATAAATTTTGATCTCGATGCCCAAATCGAGCAAATAATAGCTCGATGGAAATATAAAGACATGAGGAATACCTTGAACATAGTTTCCATGGGTAGAAAGATAGTGTTAAAATGAAACTTCTCCCCTCTGACATTGTCTTGTAGCAATTAATCAATTTCATTCAATAACTTCTAATAAAACTTCCATTTTGTAAGATACCAAGACGAGAAAACTAGAAGTTCCTTTCATTCTAGAAACTTAGTCCCAATCCTTGGTTCTGAGGCAAATCCAATGGATCTCCAAGAACAATAGGTATAGCATGTTCTCATAGAATTTTCTCATTTCTCCTTGTAAAATTTTTATATGTGAGAACTTTAACTCTCATACAATAATCCAATAATTTGTGATTTAATTACCAGATAAGAAATTGGTGTGAGCTGAATTTCAAAGGACAGTTGCTTAAAACTTCTAAATTGCTTACAAAATAAAGTTCAACATTCAAGTGCTTTATACACATCTCATTCTCAAGAACAAAAAGATAATTTTACTCAATAACGTTTTTATTGTAGCAGGCCCTTCAAGGCCCGGTGTTGTAAGCTACAAATCTGATACCATTATGTAACATACCCGACACCCATGCTAAGTCCCGTCACTCAAAAAAATGAATTAGCCTACTAAAATGAAGTTAAAAACACCCCATACATATAATAGAAAACGAAGGAGAAGAAGGCCCATAAAAAATTACATCTAATAACAATATGTCGATTTACCCATGCATCTACAACATTTATAAAAACATGAATGCACCTGGTATGCACACAACAAACATACAATATTCAATAATCAATTTACACAATGCAATAATCATAATTAAACAACAAAACACTTATTTGTTTATAAATATAATCCAACTGCATCTATACAAAGGATGAACCTCACATCCATAGGCTATTTTGTTCCAAATCTCAACAACAAGCCACCCCCGAGCTGAGGCTATGATTCCATAAGGATATCTGGCCCTCTAGTTGTGTACTCTCCACAAACTACAACATCCCCAAACTCAGGTTCCAAACTCCAACAATAATTCCAATCCACCAACTCGCTTCCCCACAACCTGCACAACCCAAGGAATTTACCCCCTTCACTTCTCACAGTCCCTTGGGATATACTTCATTTATCAAGAATTCTAGTGCACTAAGTTGGCCAAGAATCTCTCAACCAAGGACTTCAAGAGTGTTCACAATAGTATTCATAAGGCTCTTCATCCATTTCCTCAACAGGAAACACACTACAAGATTACAACCTATTTTATAGGCACAGAAGCCTCATTTCTAGCATAATGCATAGCCAAACAATGGTTTCCTTCAAGCACAACATGGTTGGTGCTCTTCCCATCACTCATCTCTTCCTTTTATTCCCAAAATAGATATGTAAAAACTATCCCTATTCTCCATACAAATTTCCTTCTTCTCCCTTGCTTTCTTGAATCTCACTCTTCCTAAAGATGATTTTACTTTATACCTATGCTACCCAATAAATATAAACCCAAACTTAGGTTCCAAACTCCAACAACAATTCCAATCCACCAACTCTCATCCCTACAACTTGCACAACCCAAGGAATCTACCCCCTTCACAGCTTACAATCCCTCGAGCCATACCACTTTTTTATCAGGGCTTCTAGTGCACTAGGATGACCAAGAACCTCTCAAATGGGGACTTTAGGAACTCCTAGCTACTTCAGGAATGTTCACAATATCCTTCACAAAGCTCTTGATCCATTTCCTCAATAGAAAACACACTACAGGATTACAACCTATTTTACAGGCACACAAGCCTCATTTCTAGCATAACACATAGCTAAAAAATGGCTACCTTCAAGCACACCATGGTTTGTGCTCTTCCCAACACTCGCCTCTTCCTTTCCTTCCCAAAATATGTCTGTAAAAATTGTCCCTATTCTCCATACAAATTTCCTTCTTTTCCATCGCTTGCTTGACTCTCACTCTTCCCAAAGATGATTGTACTTTATCCCCATGCTCCCTAATAAATATATCATGTATTTTATTGATGATTACACCAAGATTTGTTGGGTTTACTTGTTGGAAGATAAATTACAAGATTTTGAAACATTTAAAATTTTTCATGTATAGATTCTAAATGAATCTTAGTCTCGTATTGGCCCTATTCACACTGATAATAGAAAAGAATATTCATCTAATGAAACTAAAAAATACCTTTGGAAACATAGGATCAAGAATCAAATCACAAATCCATACAATCCTCAACAGAATGGTGTAGCTAAAAGAATGAATAGGACACTCCTAAATATGGTTCATTCCATGATGTTTTTCAAGAATGTAAAATTGATGTTTCGGGTTGATTCATTTCTATGTGCATTTTATGTCAAAAATAATTGTCCATCTCATGCTCTTCAAAGCAAGTCTCCTTATAAAATGTGGTATGGACACACTCCTTCAGTGAGGAATTCCAGGGTCTTTACTTCCACCCGATATGACTTGATTCCTATTGAAAAAAGAAGCAAGCTTGATGCAAGGAGTTGGAAGTGCATCTTCTTGGGGTACTCAAATACCACCAAGGGGTGTCATCTTTACGATGAGACAAACAAAAAATTTATCCTTTCCAAATATGTAATATTTCTTGAATCCTCCAAGAAAGATGAAACTATTGAGAGGCAACTTGATCATCTAAACAAATTCACTCGTGTAAAGACATATCATGAATTTGATGATGATATTTCACATCTTGAAGGGGGGATCCCTATCTTGGGTAAAACTTTGGAATCTCCTTTTGAAGAACCATCTTCCCCACATGAATAAGTTCTCGCCACTTCATTAGAACCTGAAGTTCATTTGGATGATGTGATTGAAAGGATTGAAAATTTTAGGCTTGATGAGAGATCAACACCATCTCAATCAGCTGAGAAACCTGAACCATCTCAGAAAGGTCCATCAAAATGGCTCACAAAAACACTTGAAAGTGTTCATCTTGATGAGGTCAGAATGTCCTCAAGACGGTAACTAGAATGTCCTCAAGACAAGATGGAGGTAATGTAGATAATTCAAACTCAGGTGATGTAGATGAAACAAATGTTTCATATGATTGTGAGTTGAGTTTCTCTACTAACCTTGAACTAAATTCTTTTAAATAAGCCACTTCTCATGTTGAATGGAAAGAATCCATGCAAAATGAATATGATGCTCTCATCAAGAATGGGACATGGAAGTTGGTGGATCCTCCATTTGGAACCAAACCAATTGGTTGCAAGTGGGTATTCAAGAACAAGTACATATCATATGGCTCACTTGACAACCATAAAGCAAGGGTGATGGAAAAATGATTTTCATAGAAATAAGGTGTTGATTATGAGGAGACTTTTTCCACTATAGCAAAATGGGCTACCATTCGTACTCTATTTTCCATGGAAACACAGAAGGGATGGAAAATTCACCAAATGGACGTGAAGACTACTTTCTTGAATGGAGAATTGAAAGATAATGTTTTCATGTCCCAGCCAAAATTATTTGTTGTGAAGGGACAAAAACATAAGATATGAAAACTCATTAAATCCTTATATGGCCTGAAACAAGCACCATGAGCATGGTATGAAAAGTTAACTAAGCATCTTCTGAAATTAATAGCATTTTCTTTTCCAAGATAAAAAATTTAAGAATCTTCATTTCTCACATGAAGAATGATTTAAGAATGTTTTTGTTTGTCCCTCATGATGGGTGGAGTGTCCACTCGAAACATNAAGTTAACTAAGCATCTTCTGAAATTAATAGCATTTTCTTTTCCAAGATAAAAAATTTAAGAATCTTCATTTCTCACATGAAGAATGATTTAAGAATGTTTTTGTTTGTCCCTCATGATGGGTGGAGTGTCCACTCGAAACATTTGTTATGTTTTTATATTAAACATCATATATTGTTATGCTCCAAAAAGAGTAAAAACAATAAGGGTATATATATATATATATATATATATATATATATATATTATACAATGAAAAAATCATATATTCATAGAGAAATATACATGTTACATAGTGTTACTCATCAAATCCTTATATGGCCTCAAACAAGCACCATGAGCATGGTATGAAAAGTTAACTAAGCATATTCTGAAATTAATAACATTTTCTTTTCCAAGATAAAAAATTTAAGAATCTTCATTTCTCACATGAAGAATGATTTAAGAATGTTTTTGTTTGTCCCTCATGATGGGTGGAGTGTCCACTCGAAACATCTGTTATGTTTTTATATTAAACACCATATATTGTTATGCTCCAAAAAGAGTAAAACCAATAAGGGTATCTATATATATATATATATAGTACAATGAAAAAATAATATATTCATAGAGAAATATACATGTTACATAGTGTTACAGGCCTCGAGAGGAAAGTTGTCCCAGTATCCTTCCTACCTTCAAAAAGGAATTTTGACCACCTAATCTTTACAACTAGAAATGAGAAATTTGTGTTCCACATACATTCTTGACTTTTTTATTTTTATTTAGATCCAATTGAGAAGCTTAATCATCATAAATAACATGTGTTCACAAAATCATAACCAAACATGAACAAAAACAAAATCAAACAATGACTAAGGGTACTGGACTAATTCCATGTCCAAGAGTAGAACTCCTGCGTTGAATTATTCTTCAACATAGGTCCCTTCATGAAGGAGTGTTGGAAATATTGCTATAGCAGAGATGACGCAGACGGTCAAGGTTGTCATTGATGGCAATCGGTTGGTTATGGAGCACGCACAAGAGATGATGGAACACAGAAGCTGAAACACAGATGTCGAAACACAAATGCTGGAACACAGATGCTGAAACACAAATGCAGGAACACAGATGTTGGAACACAAATGATGGAACATAGAAGCTGGAACACAGAAGCTGAAATACAGATGTTGAAACACAAATGCCGGAACACAGATGTTGAAACACAAATGCAGGAACACAGATGCTGGAACACAAATGCTGGAACATAGAAGATGGAACACAGATGTTGAAACACAAATGCAGGAACACAGATGCTGGAACACAAATGTTGGAACATAGAAGCTGGAACACATATGCTGGAACGCAGATGCTGAAACACAGATGCAGAAACACAATGTTGAAACAGAGCTGGAACTTATGCTGAAACACAGTGCTGTAATAGCTGAAACACAGTAATGTTACATATGCTGAAACACAGCGCTGGGATGAAACACAGTGCTGGAAACTATGCTGAAACAGTGTTGGATCTTTGATGATAAAAACGCACGCCTTAGCCACGACAATGACTAGCAGCAGAAGTTACCAATCGTTTTCTTTAAGAAAAGCACGAGTGATGCTATTCACAACGTGATTGGTGTGGCCAACATCAAATGGCTATAATGCAAAATCAACAGAGCTTAACATTGCTAAATCCAGGGTTTTGCGGGGGTCCTTCATCTGCTTTGACAAGTCTGGAAGTTTTTGTCAGTTGGGTCTCTCTCATCGCTCTGGATGGTGGAAGGACTTTCAGTCTAAAATTAGACTGGAAGTTAAGACAGGAAGAACACAGTGTTGCATGATGTGGCATGCGTAGAGGAAGCATGCAAAGATCCAGTTCAAAAAATCAGGGAGAATGATGGCAAGCGAAAAGCAGAAGAAAGAATGAAAGAAAGGGAAACTGCAGTTGGAATTGAGAAAAGCAAGGAAAACCTCTGCATGTGGAAAAACAATATAATGCGCTGGAACCAAGATGGAAGGGTGGTTGATTTGAGAGAGAAAGAGAGATCTGAAGGTGAGAAAAGGGAGAGGAGTATCTGCGTGATAAGCGAAGAAGTTGAGAATGGGCTACAGAGGACAGTGAAGCAAAGAAGCAGATTAGAGACAGTGAAGAATGTAGAGTAGATCAGCAAAAGGGTAAGCAAGCTATATCAGAATGAACAAGTTGATTTGAGCAATATTTATTTTGGCAAATAAGGGTGGTAGGGTGGTGCTAGG
>SNQJ01S0002215.1:34329-87993 GCA_010110895.2 Picea sitchensis
CTCGGCTAGGTCTGGAGGGGTTCCTATTGCTCTTCTTTCGTCAGACTCTTCATCTCTGTTGTGGGAGCCTTCTCCCACCTCTTGGTGAGTCACCATACTCTGCGTCTGTAGATTCCCGAGGCTGATCGTCCGCTTAAGTGAAAAGACAAACGCTGGTTATTAGTCAAGAGTTAAATACATTTTTATAATTTGCGCATAATTTATATCTCTTTCACATGCATACACAGTCGGGTTCTCGTTTCCAAGTTTTAATACTGGACAAGAGAGTTACGTCAGGGGTTACTCTTCGTAGGAGTACTTTGAACGGAGCTTATGCGCAACTCGTGCATGAGCCCAATCAGACCGAGTGTCGTAACCATGCTCTGATACCACTTTGTGACATACCCACTACACAAATCAAACTTTTTCGTTGATTTCTCAACAATCAGAATCCCCGAAGTCCTACGGGGCTTAGCGCAGTCTAGCTCTTTCCTTTTTCCACCTTCATATGATTGTAGTTCATGACTATGGGCCAAATCATCACGACGTCTTTTCGCACTTCGCGACTCAGTGCTACTGGAACGTCGAGTCGCTCGACTCTGCAAACCCGGAAGCTTGAAACAACGAAACGCCGAACCCCGATGGGGCTACCGAGGGGCAAGTTTCTCTCTTGGGGTCTTGTCTATTTGACCCTATATGGTGTCCACGTGCTTAAGCCAGCCAATAGCTTATTGGCTTTTCGCGATTTAGGGAATCGCGATACACGACTTCTACCTTTCCCCATTCAAATCCCCGAGACTTCCGAGGTCTCCAAAGTTTCCCTCCAAAGGGAGATCGACGGCTGTAAGCCTCCCCTGATCCAACGACATGGATCCTTTCGGGGTTTCGGTACTCGGGAGTTCGAAGTGCAATGACTCCAAAACTCTTCGTCATTCAAATCTCCTATTTCCGATATGGAAAGTCATGTAAGAGATCGACGACTCTTAGGAGCGTGGATCCAACGGTCCACGGGATTTCGGGTATCGGGATTTCGTGACTCGTGAAGGCAAGGTTTTCTTGCCTTTTTGTTCCCCGGATGCCGAAACGCCGAAATGTCGATCGGCAGCCACGTGTCCCTTTGATGGACGGCGACGACCCTCAACCAAGATCGATGGTCATGGTCTTTTTGGGATGATCAACGGTCATGATCAAATCCCGACTTTTCTCAATCTTAATCACACCTCACTCCATTTCGAGGCTTCGGTGATCGGAATTTCGTGACTCGCAAAGACAAGGGTTCTTTGCCCTTTTGTTTTCCGGGTGTCGAAACGCCGAAGCGCTTACCAACGGCCAAGTGTGCTCTATAGATGGACGGTCCAGGCACTTCCGTGGACCATGGGGTCTATGGTCCCGATTCCTTCATCTCTTGCAAGGGAAAAAGAAGGGGTCGTGGCATTAATGCCTGCGTCTCTTTCTTAAATCAAACGGTCATTACAGACCCTGGGATCCTCCGAAGGGATCCTGTTCGTGCANTGAGTTCATAAAACTCTTTAGCCTTCTCGTCAAAATATCTTTCCGACAAATACTTCTTCCGGAAGTACTTCTCAAACCGTTTCCAAGACAGGTCCTCCTCGCAGACCCCTTTCATGTTCTTAAGATCTTCCCACCAGATGGAAGCTTTTCCATTCATATTGAAAGTGGCCACTCGGGCCTTCAAATTATCTGAAAAATCATGGACCCTGAAATATTTCTTCAGTCTAAGTAGCCAGGCCTCAGCTTCCTCTCCCTTCTTTATCTCACCGTCGAAGGAGGGAGGTTTGGCCTTTCTGAATTCCTCAAATTGATGACCCTTGGAAGTCTTTTGCTTCTTTTGTTTTCTTCGAGAATAGGAATTGGTCCTGCTGCTGGAAGAGCCTTCTGAATCGCCAACTTCCTTCTCAGTGGAATCGTCTAGCACTGGTCCTTTACCTTTGGGGTGGACCTTTCTTGATGTGCTTCTCTCAGTATGGCCACTGACACGACCATGATTCTGCACCTCAGGTCCATGCTGCATTTGTCGCTGTAGGTCGGATAAGCTCTGCAGTAAAACTGCATTTATTTCGGTTTGCTTTTCTTATTCTTTCATCATCCTTTCATTGTCGGCCTTGCAACTTTGCAGTTCAACCATGAGACTCCTCACAGTCTCGGTTAGGTCTGAAGGGGTTCCTATTGCTCTTCTTTCATCAAATTCTTCCTCTCTGTTGTGGGAGCCTTCTCCCACCTCTTGGTGAGTCACCATATTTTGCGTCTGTAGATTCCTGCGGTTGATCATCCGCTTGAGTGAAAAGACAAATGCTGGTTATTAGTCAAGAGTTAAATACATTTTTATAAGTTGCGCATAATTTATAACTCTTTCACATGCATACACAGTCGGGTTCTCATTTTCCAAGTTTTTAATCCTAGACAAGAGAGTTAAGTTAGGGGGTTACTCCTCATAGGAGTGCTTCAAACGGAGCTTATGCACAACTCGTTCATGAGCCCAATCAGGCCGAGTGTTGTAACCATGCTTTGATACAAATTTGTCACACACCCACTACCACGTAATAAAATTTTCGTTTTTATTACAGAATCCCCGAAGTCCTACGGGGGTCTAATGCAGGCTAGTTCTTCCCTATTCACCTCCCTGTGATCGTGGGTCAGGACTACGGGCCAAACAAACCAGGCGCCTTTTCGTGTTTCGCGACTCAATGGTACAATTAAGTCCAATCTTGAAGGTAGAATGGCGAGGGGGTTTCAGAATGAAACCCTGGTCATAGATCTGGGCGCGTAGATTTTGTCCGTCCAGATCTACCCGCCGCTTAACGACATAGCACTAGCTCCCTTTCTTTAATCCCTAGTTTGATAGGACCACATACGCGCCTAAATGTAGGAGCCTTTCACAACTTGCAACCTCGCGAATCGTGATTCGAAGACCCTCGAATTTTCTTCACAAATCACCGTTACCCGAGATCACGCAATGGGTATAGCTTCCTCCTGTCAGCGTCCTCTGCGCATGACCGTCGGCTAGGCTAAACTCTAGCTCCTCTTGCTATTCATCGCTTCATGAGCTCAATGGTTGAACTCTTGTTCCTCCCTGATGCGATCCTCCGAGACTGGAAAGTTAGCGAAGGTTGACCTTCCCTTCGCATTGCTCGCAACTCGTGACTTCGTAAGTCCAAGGGTTGAGCTCTCATGCCCTTCTCCCATGAATACCCGAGACACGAGAAGTCAATGGGGCATTGACTCCCTTCTCTAGGCAATTCACGTCCACCCGTCAATCACGCATGCCCCACCTTGAAGTTTTTCCATATGTTCTCTCGGCTCGATTCTCGGCACTTCGCTACTCGCGACATGGAGCATCCAACCTTTGGGCTCTTACCTTGCGAGCCTCTGAATTCGTGAGATCCCTGAATCTCTACCATCTGTCCTCCTAAGATGGACGGTACTGATGGATTCTTGCGATTTCGGGGTTTCCAATGTCGACATATTCTCGTCCTCAGGATTCGCGATCCGTCGAATCCCGATGTGCCAATATAAGGACAGCCGGCCCCACAATGGGCGCTTTTCACTTTGTCGGGATTCCGGACTTCGCAACCCCGAAGTGTATGGACTTTTGTCCACGGGATTCCCGATTTCACGATTGTCGATATCCCGATGGCCCCACCTCTCGTCGGGACTTTCAACCTCCTGTTCATGAGGGCTTAACCGTCGTGCATCTCTTAACAGATCTAACGACTGTCGGGTTTTCTAGCTAAGATCTAACGGCTCAGATCTGTCCCACGTCGTGTACTCTCCCACTACTTCATGGATGTGGAAAAATCAACGGTCCAGATGTTCTCTTCGACCCTGGGGGTCTACGATTCCCGATTTCCTCGCTATTCACGAAGATAGAGGAAAAGGGGCAAGGTATGTAACACCCTTGTTTCTTTCATGAATCTAACGGTTGTGAATGACCATGGGTCTTCCGATGGAATCTCATCCATCGATTGATACTTATCCCTACACTGCTATTTCGGGATTTTTAAGAGGGTCATTCCTCCTCGTACAGGGTTGTTAAGACTTGCATATTCAAGTCATTTTTCCAGGTTCTTGGTAAACCTTTCAAAGGGGGAGGAAATCTCTGTGAAGAGATCTATTCCGGGCAATCTCGGAGACCGATAAGGGGAAACAAATTCCCGAGAATGGACTGGAAGTCTGACTTGGTTCGATTTATGCATAATTAAATTTGTTCATCAACGCCAGCCATGCGTGGCTCTTTCTGTTATAAGCATATATCTACCATTTCTTACCAAAACACTGCACATACATTCTTATACTGTAATCATTCACAATCTCACAGTTTATGAGCATATATAACAACATATGAATTTCAGGATGCAAAATGTAAAACACTTATCAGAGATAACACCGGAAGTGAGTGCAGCTGCTAAGAGGGGTTCCCGTTTCCGCCCAACTGTAGGCTTAGCGACTCCCAACGGATTTACCACTAGCCACCCCCGAGTTGAGACCACGATGCTGTGAGATTGCGTCTCTGTTTGCCAGTGACCAGGAGCGAAGGTTGCAATCCTTCCTCTCTGCTATCACTCACTCTGCATATCGCCAGAGTTCTCCCCTCGCGTCTGCCCCCCCCAATCGCTTCTACCTTACGCCTTTTCCTCTTGCGAGGTTGCGTGTGGCGTGATTACCCTCACGCTGGTCAGGCCTGACGACTCTACGGATGGGCGGTTCACCTCCCCATCCCTCATTAAGCCATCCGCCTACCAGCCTGCGAGACATTTAATTCGGGGCCAGCGAGCCGCTTTTGGTTATCTGGGCCAGTGGAGTCCAAATACGGTGTTAATTCTCGACGGAAGTTAACGCCACCTTTCCAGGTGCCTTCCACCGCCATCGTGGTCTCTTTTTGTGCACATCCCCTCTCAGCAGTCCTGCAATAAATTTATAATGTTATTCACATTCATTGACCTTTTCCTCAAGGTCCATTTACATCACATATTCACATTTATGAGTTTGCCATAGTTCTTGGCGAGTCCCGTTATTTTTACAAACTGGGGGAAACAGGGTGTTACACCTTTCGACATATGACCTTTAATCAAGCACTGTAATGGCAACATACATAGCTAAGCCTTGTCCTAAAAAACTAGAAAACTTATGAAGCATCCAATACATAATGATAATAGGACAAAAAACAAAATAGGAGGAATTGTCCCTCTAACTTTGCAACAGAACTATGACTAAAAGTGCCAAAAACTTTATAGCTAGTCTTCAAAAAACTATCTCTATATCAATTAAAACAACTTTAAGCAATGAGTAGGACCCTCATTACCATCCTCCCAATGGGTATAAGGAATTCTTCTAGGCAGATTTGTTAAATCCAACTTTGATAATCTGTTTGCCTCTAGATTCTCTTCTCTGTATATATATGAGCAAAGGATATATTCCTTAAAAGTGGGAGTGTATTTATGATCCTTTCCTTCCAGCTTTCAAGTGTTATAGCCATGAGGGACCCCCTCTTATTTAGCCACTCGATAACTATCTTGGAGTCCCCTAGCAAATGTAAGTATGGAATTGACAATCTTACAGCCAATGTTAGAGAGGCCCAAGCCCCCAAAATTTCAGCCCTAGTGTTTTTCCCTCATCCACAATTGAGTGTCCACAAAAAGTAAGTGTTACTGTTAAGCTTTATTATACCTCCAACCCCACTTTGTTCACCACACTATTGCGTTGCCCCGTCAAACCATGCAATGGCTCTATCTTCCAGAAGATGCACATGTACAGTTCGAGGAAGAGTGTCTTTTTCCTTAAATCCATAGATGCTCACTACACCAATAGCTTTGTATACTACCTTCTAAATTGAAGGGGAACCTGCCTCAAAGATTTTCAGATTTCTTTCATGCCAAATGTACCAGCATAGAAAGGCAGGCAACGTAGGAAAATTTGGAGTCTTCTTTGTCCAATTTTCATAGCATTCATTCACTGTTAGGCCGGTCCATCCACTCGAGAGATTTAGTGCAATTTTTACCCTGTTCCATACTGAAATGGTGAATGGACAATTCACGAAGAGATGCTTACCTATTTCTCTCCTGCCTTTACATAGGAAAGAAATACATGGTCCCACCCATCCTCTTTTTTGGACATTTTTCCAGGTTAGAATCTTGTTTTCCGCTACCAACCATGTAAATAACTTAATTTTTAAAGGGCAAACCCATTTCCATAGTTTTCTCCTCCAGCCACCTGATTTTGAAGTCCATAGTTTTGTCGCGACTGCATTGTAAACATTTTTAACTGTTAGTTGTCTTGAATTATCACCCCCCGTCCATAGTAAAACATCTAGACGATCCTGTAGATGTATGCATGAGCTTATCAAAAGCTTTATGTAGTTTTCCCATTCTAAAGCTAAGTCTCCCTCGAGCTCCATGGATGTACAATATAACCAAGTAGAGAAAAGAGTTCCCTGAAATAGATCACAACTCGCTTGGTAAAGCAGGTGAACATTTTTTTTGGTTCGGGCTATCAACTAACTCTTTTGATAAAAAAGAGTCCTTTCACATACCCAAGATGACATATTTCCCAATAACTATAGAATGTCCTATGCCTTGATTCCAAGCAAGCCATTTTAAAACCATAGGTAAAGAATTGATTAAGTTTTTCCAGGTCCGAGATCCATAAGCCGTACCCGCAGAGGCCGATCTTAATCATGTATGGACGGATTCATAAGGCAAGTATTTATCTTCTATCACCTGGTTCCAAATTCCATTTTTCGTCAAAACTCTCCACAGAGTATTTGATGCGAGGGTCCTGTAGAAAATGAAAATATTTCTAAGCCCCCAGTCTCCATAATTCTTTGGCTTCGAAATTGATTCCAATTACACAAATGGTAGCTTATGCTCTTCTTGTTGCCGGACCATAGAAAGGAAAAAACCAATTGCCTAATTTTATTTAGAACAGATAGCGGTATGTGCACTAAAGCCAACCAATAAACAGGAAGACTTTCCAAAACTGCCTTTACAAGAACATACTTTCCTCCCAGAGATAGCATCATGTTACACTAGTGATTAATTCTGAGACCGAATTTTTCAATAAGCCATCACCAGTCCTCCGCTTTATAGCTATCTAGTTTTAGATAGTACCCCAGATATTTAACGCCACCTGAGAGATCTTTGAAATCAAAACTGAATAAAACATTTAACTCGTCAAGAGTTTCCTACTGGACTTTAGTATGGAGGAAGGTCTATATTTGTACATTAATTCTCAACCCCTACACCCGATAGAAAATATTGAGTATTTTACTGATCTCGATCCATTCGAACAACTTTGCTTTTGACATAATAATCACATCGTCCACAAATAACAGATGTAAAATCTTTATTATTCTAGAAACTTTAATCCCTGTCAGCACCCCCTCGGCTTGACCTTTTTTTAGCATAATGCTAAGGCCTTCCATCACTAGTATAAATAGGAAGGGCGACAAGGGACAACCTTGGCGGAGTCCTCGCTTGCTCTGAAAGAATTGTGTTGCCTCCCCATTGATCAGAATAACATATACAGTGGAAGTTATGCAACCCATTACCTAGTTTGTTGTTGCCAACCCAAAGCCGCATTGGAGGAGGATTAGCCTTAGAAAGTCTCAGTTTATGTAGTCATATGCCTTCTTGAGATACAACTTTAGTATAATAGCTTGAAGTTTTTTTGTCTTTATGTTGTGCAGGAACTCCTGTGCTGTGCCAATAGCGTCTAAGATTTGCCTTCCCTTGAGGAAGCCCAGTTGTTCCTCTGATAGCGCTCGGGAGAGTATAGGCTGAATTCTCTTTGCTATGATTTTTGTAATAATCTTGTAGCATAGATTGCAAAGAGCGATTGGACGGAAATAAGAGAACATACTGGGACGATTAACTTTAGGGATCAGTGCTATGAAAGTTGAGTTAATCTGTTTTATAACTTCGCCTTTTAATCTAGACTCCTCCACAACATCAGGAAAATCCTACCTTACTAGCTCGAAATAATGAAGAAAAAATTCAACAGTCCAGCCATCTGGCCAAGGACTTTTATCCTTTGAAAAGCCTTTCAAAACCTCTAGAATTTCCTCCCTTGTGCAAGGATTTTCTAGAGATGAGACTTCCTCCTCCAACACCATCCTAGGGAATAGCCTTACAGTAGCAACCTAATCTCCAATAATATTTGTTCTTGTGTCCTGATAGAAAGATTTAAAATGATTGATAGCAACATTCTTTATGTCCTCTTTTTCTAAATGGATCCTTCTCGCTTCATCCTCAATCTCCCAAATGTATTTTTTATTCCTTCGGAAGCTCGCGAAACGATGGAAGAACTTTGTATTTTTATCTCCACTTGTGATCCAGATGGATCTACTCTTCTGCCGCCATTTCTCCTCCTCCTCCAGAAGCTTCTTTTTGCAATCATCCTCCAATGACCTCACCCTATTCTCAAAATCCTCAATCTGTAATCCTTGCACCTTTAGATGGAAAAGCTCATCTAGGCCTCCTTCAATTTTGTCCATCTCTAAATGATCCCTGATTCGTTTTTCATATGACTAGGCCTTTGCCCGAGTTTTCATAATTGCTAACCTCCCCGCCAATCTTCTTTGTGCACCCTCTGATAGATGAAGTGTTGTAACATTCCATACCTCACGCACCATTGTATCAAAAGAGGCATCACGTAACCAAGATGGATTTATCTTAAAAGGAAAGGTTGCCACAGACAGTTCTTTGCCCAATTGAAGAAAAACTAGGGCATGATCCATGAAGAATCTGTCTAGTCTCTTTGATATGCCTTCAGTTCCGGACCTTCCATTTCTCCACGTTGGCACCACCTCAACATGAGCCACATCTACCAACTTGTTTTTTGTAAAAATCTCCTTAAAAAAATCCCGCCAAAGAATCTGCCTACGCTGACTCTCCCCATATCTCCTCTGAACTTGTCGTAAAGTTCAGGTCACCTACCAGAATAAAATCTTTAAGTGCTAGAAGACCCTCTCCATCAACTTTTTCCCAGAAGTTCTTGCGCTTGTGGCATGGTCCATACACATTCAGAGGGATTCATTGCTTTTATTGGCTAAGCTAGTACCTGACAAAAAAATGTTGCCACAACTTAGGACCGGCACTAAGTCAAAGAAGGTAGGGTCCCATAAAACAAGAAGCCCACCAGAATTTCCAACAGAGCTTACTGCACAAATCATCCACTCAGGCTTGAGCAAGTACATGAAATTTCTTTCCTTTTCCGATTCCACCAAAGTTTCTTGTAGGAAAATTACAATTGGACGAGTTTTAGCTAAGAGTCTTCTCATGGAGGCCAGTTTCAAGGGGCTTCCTACCCCTCTAAAATTGAGGGATAGAAGGATCATGACTTTTCCCGTGCAAGGGATTTCATGCCTCTAAGCACCCCTTGATCTAGAATAGTAGACTGAAAAGCAGAAGAAGAACCCATGTAACCCGCCTTTTTACTAGCACTCCTGGTTTTAATAGGAGATATCTCAAGACCCAAGCCCCACGACCATGCCGGTTCCTTCCCAAGATCGATCCCTACACCTGAGGGCTCAGATTGTTCTCCCTTAGTGCTAGAGCTAGTGACTAAGTCCTTCCTCGGGTAAGTCGGAATAGGAATAGATCTTAAGTTTTTGTTAATGGAAGGAAGGAAGGTAGAGATCATTCTATCCAGAGAGTGATCGCCAATGGTCGATTCAACACAACCCAGAGCAATAAAGGAGTCATCCTCATCTAAGGATACATGCAAAACAGGAGAACTCAAAACTTGAAGAGAAAGTGGCTCCGGAGAGGTCACTGGCCGAATAACAGAGATAACTGGTGTCAATAGGTCAGAGTCCAACATAGGAAGTTTACCAACCTTTGTCTGATGAGCTGAGTCTGAAAGAAAAAGACTATCTAAGTGATCTCTCTCCCATGCAGAAAGTGAATTATACAACATAGGACAAAAAAGTTTAAGCTTACCTATGAAAGTAATATTCGTCGGTTCAGGGCTCTCCTCAATCCTTAAACCCGAGAAAACTCCCAAGTTTGGTTGATCCCGCAAGGGAGAGTAGTTGTCAACCAAGTTATCCTCTGAGGGGTCCTCCTCAGATGGAGCTCCAAAGGTCTATGTACATTCCTTTCACAAGTGTCTTGTTCGTCTATAGATCAAACAACGAAAAGGGAGGCCCAAATAATCCAACCGTTGGGTGCTTAAATGGCCCCTCCACTCTATATCCAAGGTTTCCAATAAACCTGCATGAATGTCAACCTCAACAAGAACCTTTTTCCATTCGTTTATCAGCAGCACATAGACCTTGTTTGTCAACCATTATAAACCATCTTAAAGCATTACCTATCAGCTCCAAGGCCTTTGTATTCCATAGTTGTAGTGGAAGCCCCGGGAGGAGAACCCAGAGGTGGCAGAAGCTGAAGTACTCCGTTATAGGGTCAAAGCTGATGCGCCACCACTTCAACATCAAAATTCCTCCCCCATAGCCCCAAAAATTATCTAGGATACACGTCGAGTCCTCTGGGCTCTTAAAAACAAACCTAAACCATCCTGTAGGTAAGGTTAAAACCTCAGGTGAATAGCCCAGAACAAGCTCCCAAGAACACTTCATCCACTCCGACAGCTTTTGTGTGTAACGAGCCCTGTACGCTATCCTACCCACTAAAGCGCAGAGTGCAAGGTTGTAGGCTTCTTCTAAGCCTACATCCATACCCATAACTAAACGATGCTTTTTCCTCTTTGGCTTCCACACCCGTTGTGGGCACTTGTTGACACCTCGCTTTTGACAGATAGGAACCTCATGTCGCTCTGAAAAAGTAGGCTCAAAAGGAGAGTTAAAGTCAGTTGTCTATGGTAAAACACCATGTGCTTCCTTCGCCTAGTTGTTGAAACACCCGCAAATCCCTCCTTTTGTGTTGGAACTGCAAACTAGAGTGAACATGGACCTGTCTCTCTACCAGACGATAACGTTGGGCGAATGCAAGTGTTAAGGGGAAAAGTATTTGGAGGCAACCGAGTAGCTGGATCAATAGGGACACAATTATCACTAGTCCTCTTGTAATAATTATTGCATAGCTCGTCAATCGAAGCTAACAATCCTTGCCATTCCTAATGTTCCATGTCCTCCCCACCCAGGAGAGTCATGACCTCACTTTCCATTAGGAAGGTTCAAAATCCTTCTAAAGTGTTGCCACCTCAGGGTAAGTCTGAAGAAACTGTCAAAATCCTTGTCTCATCAAATGGGTGAGAACCTAAACTGCTTAACAGTTAAGTGAGAGCCTACTAACCACCCATTCCATTAGTGAGAGCTCAACTACTTCAATAAAAACGCACTAAAAACTCTAAGTAAAATGAACTAAGTAGCAAGACGACAAAGTAGCTAGCGGAAGGTCGAAGGTTCGAGCAGAAAACTGAGACAGTCTCCCCATGCTAAAGGAAGGAATCACGACCTGAGCTTATGACTCCAGGATAGAAAACCCCTAGTCTAAAAAAATCTAAACACTAAGTAGTTAGGGGCTTCCACCAAACATAAAACCCAGGGATCTGCCATTAGACCTGCTTTTGCGTAGAACGGAAAACTTCCCGCCTCTTCCGACTAAAAGTCACATACATGGACCTCGCAAGGTACTTAAAACTACCAAAATGCATAACATTATTTTTTTGTTATATAAATGTGATTGCATGCATATAATGAACATTATATTATTTCTAACTAAATTGTTTCATTAATCATATTAAGTGATTGTTTAAATTAGATCAGTGGGGATTTAAGGAGTGATCATTTTTATGAGTAAATCTTTTTAAATTAAAAAGACTAGTATTAATTTAGTGATTGTATCCATTAAACAATGAGTTATGTTTAGATTTCAATGTGGGATTGAAGGAGTGATCATTTTTATTATTATAGAAGTGAGATTTGAATAGATATATGAGTTTTTTATATTAATATTTTCAAATTTAACCAATAATATAAGTTATTTTTTATTTAAATAAAAACCTTCCAAGTTTAATTTAGAGATCAAAAAAGTTAACCAATACTATACTTTGACTTCTTCTTGCCACACTTTTCCTATTAGTATTAGTAGTATGAATATATTTTTACATTTGTATAGAAATGTTTTAAGTTAAACTTTGAGGACAACTTGATTTTCAAACATCAACATTGAACCATAATAATACATAAAACATTAATTTCCTCCATATCACCAACTTTGTGTCACATAGGCATTAAAGCTTCGCTTTACTTGTGGAGTACAAAACAATTTTTGAATCCGAATTTTTATTATTTTTTTATTATTTTACTTCATACTTCGTGCAACAAATTCTACACCTACAATCAAATATTGATCCATAAACACTTATGAGTATTTCAAATAACCTGATTAATAGTAAGACTTAATTTTTTAGCGATATCAAAACCCATGAATTGGTTTATGGAATGAAAATTACCTTCAACTATTGTAACTTCTAGTTCTCAATCACAATTTTAGTACCATTTTCTACAAATCCAACACATGTAGGGCTATGATCACCAGTTAATACCTTCATATTTGAAAGCAGACAAGAACATTCCAAAACGTTGCATGCCATTGAATGCATAATTTGCAATTTAAAGAAGATGGAAATAGAAAATTGTGCTTACCAATATGATCTCTACCCCTTAAATGCTCTAAGTCTTGTCTTGTAGTCACAATCACATCATCATCCCAATTTCATATTTAGGTCCTTATAAAATCACCCACATGAGAATCCATTTATACCCACCATCCCAAAACAAATTTTAAGGTTTGATCTCTACAAAAATACTATAAGTTGCCCCATCTAGATTAAATTAACCATTAATGTATGCAAACAAATTTGTAAAGTTGTAGATCATCCAATTTCATTAAATACGACTTTGAAGTCATATTAGTATATAGAACCACTAACAATTTCAAAACCTTGATAATACCATTTCCAACTATTGTAATCATACTTTAATGCCATTTTTCATATAGGTAATAGATTTACTATTTGTTGAATGTTATTATAGGAACTTTTAGTGGCCAATCTAAAATGCAAGAATGAAGAAACAAGTACCACTCAACCATTGTCTAAACTCCACAATACACTAGCTACCTCATTGTGTGATTTTCAACATTACTAGAAGTCCCAATATTGTGTGTTCCCTAGTTTACACCAAATATTTTGGCATAAACGTTTTTCACAATGTGTCTCTGGAATTGGCATCTCGTAAACATAACATGATTTTTATTATGCAAAACAGAAGTCCCCACTGTGTACTTGGGAACAAGACACCAAAATAAATGTTTACAGGAGAAAAGCCAGAGGTCAGCCACCTGAGGATATTTGGTTGTCCATTATATGTGCATGTCCCCAAGGACAAGAGATCGAAGTTGGACCCTTCAGGCAAGAAGGGTATATTTGTTGGATATAGTGAGACATCGAAGGCATATAGAGTCTACATCATTGGTCACTGACATATTGAGACTAGAAGAGATGTCACCTTCAATGAGGTGCAAATTTCAGTAGATTGAGACAAAATCATTTAGATGAGGTCCATGATGAGGAACCTAAAGTTCCCAGAGTTGCAGATACAGATGTAGGCGGTGATGTTGTACTAGAAGATCATGTTATGGAAGAACCATAGAGACCTACAGATTCATCCCGAGAGATGAATACTAAGAAGAGAAGACCAACTTGGGCTTGAGAAATTATTCAGGATGCAGAGAAGTATGGTGCTCCGAATGGATCCTTCAGAGAAAGAAAGATACCACGACCATACTCTAGTTATGTGGCATTACTAAGTGACATTATTGATGTTGAGCCTACTTGTTATGAAGAGGCTGTAGAGAAGAAAGAATGGAAGGATGCCGTGATTGAAGAGTACCAGTCCATTATAAATGATGATGCTTGGGATGTGGTTCTGAGTCCGAAAGAGAAGACAATAGTAAGTTCCAAGTGGATTTACAAGACAAAGCATTCAACAGATGGTAGTGTCGAGAAGTACAAGGCAAGGTTCGTGGCGCGTGGTTTCTCCCTAAAAGAAGGAATATATTATGAGGAGACATTTGCTACTATGGCGAGATACACTTCGATCAGAGCTATACTTGTGATAGTTGCAGTAATGAAGTGGAAGGTACATCAAATGGATGTGAAGACAACTTTTCTAAACAATGTAATAGAAGAGGAAGTGTATGTGGAGCAGCCACAAGGTTTCGAGACACATGATAGTTAGACACATGTGTGCAGATTGAAGAAATCCTTGTATGGATTAAAGCAAGCACCCAAGGCATGGTACAGTAGAATTGACAATTTCCTGATGAGCTTGGGCTTTACCAAGAGTAAAGCAGATTCCAACCTTTACTACAAGGTTGTAGATGGTGGACCAATGATATTATTGTTATATGTGGATGACTTGTTTTTAATAGGAGACAAGAAGCTCATCATTGTAAGTAAGAGGAATCTTGCTACATAATTTGAGATGAAAGACCTGGGTATGATACATTATTTCTTAGGTCTAGTGGTATGGCAGAGACCAAGTGATATTTTCCTTAACTAAGAAAAATATAGTGTAGAGATTCTGAAGGATGGATTGTAAATTCATACCTACATCGATGATGACAAATCCGAATTTATTGAGTCATACATCTTCAGAGATAGTGGATGCCACCATGTATAGACAAATGATTGGTTCGTTGATGTACTTAATGATCACAAGGCCAGATATATGTTTTACGGTGAACAGATTGAGTCAATATATGGTTGGACCTAGAGGTGTTCACTTGATTGCAACAAAACGTGTGATGAGGTACTTGAAAGGTACAATTGACTATGGACTCAGATATGTTTCGGATTGTGAGATAAGACTGCAAGGATTTACTGATTCAGATTGGGTCGGTAGTGTTGCAGACCGGAAGAGTACATCTGGATGTTACTTCAGTTTGGGATCAGTGATGATCTCATGGTTTAGTAGGAAGTAGACTAGTGTGGCGCTTAGTACGACTGAGGCATAGTATATAGCAACGTGTTCAGCTAGCATCGAAGTAGTGTGGCTTCGGAAGCTGCTTGCAGGATTGTTTGATCTCGATTTAGAGGCGACTTGTATCTGGTGTGACAACCAGAGTTGTGTGAAGTTGTCAGAGAACTCGATGTTTCATGACAAGTCCAAGCATATCGAGATCAGGTACCATTATATCAGAGATATGGTGCAGAAGGAACCAGTGAAGCTTCAATATGTCACTACAGATGAGAAAATAACAAACGTGTTTACCAAGCCTCTATCAAGAGTGAAGTTTGTGTACTTCAAAGACAATCTTGGTGTGGTCCAGAAGGACTTCCCTAGTAAGAGGGAGTGATGAGTTACATATGTGATTCCAGGGAAGCAACATTAACATGTGGTAGTAGCAGCGGGTAGTCATTCACGTGCACATTACTGACTGTGGAGGTGCTTCCTAGCCTTGTCCTAGATGGGTAGTGTGTGCGCACTACATCGCCTAATCCTTGGGATTAGATGCCTGGTCACTGTGGATCGGTTGTCTGGTGTGCCAACCAGAGGTTACTAGTTCTATATGAACTAGATGTCAGATTTTGTGTGAGATGGCAAGTTACTAGTTCTGTATGAACTAGATGCTAGATTCTGTGTGAGATGGCAACTTACTAGTTCTGCATGAACTAGATGCCAGATTTTGTGTGAGCTGGGAAGTTACTAGTTATGTATGAACTAGATTTCAGATTCTGTGTGAGCTGGTGAGTTACTAGTTATGTATGAAATAGATGATAGATTTTGTGTGAGCTGGCGAGTTGAAGCTCCGTGATGACATAAATCCTGGAAGGATGATGAGACCCTAGATGCATGACGTGGTTAGAAAACTTCTTCAATATAGATTCGTGGAAAGTCAACAAGTCAATGGTCAAGTGTAAAGAAGTGCAGAAGCAGTCGTGACGATCGTGCCAGAAGAATAACTTCCTTGATAAGAAGGAGTATTGAAGTTTGAGTAGCTTCAGAAGATATTCTTATTGTATTTAATTGTATAAAACCAAGTCAAAACCCTAAGAGAATAATATTATGTTGTATTTGTAAAGTCGGCCCTATTTTTCCTTTGTAAAAGTAAAATGCAAATTAGAAAGTGACATTTGTACAAGTCGGCCCTGACCTAATTTTAGGGTGTCTCAACTTGTATTTATAAGAGGCTAGGCACCTCATTTGGAGAACACACAACACAAGATCTCTCTCTCAAGGAAAAGTGTGCAAATCTGAGGAGGAGACACAACTACAAAGTAAGGGTGTTTTGGTGAAGGGTTTTGGTTATTTTTTGGAGGCCTATCTTGGTCTAGTGGTTCTCTACCCTATTCTAGTTAGGGTTTATGGTCTATCTTCTGTTTATCTTCTGTTTTGTGAGATCTCTTTTGGAGAGAGACATTGTACTTGTTGACAAATCTATATTGAAGAAGATTTGTTAATTTTTCTCCCCCAAGAGGGTTTCCGAGGATAAATCTTGTGTATACTGTGGATGTCTTTCTTTCATTGATCTTGATGCATGCAATTATTGTTCTAATTGTTAAAAGTTAAAGAATATTGAATACACTTAATTGCTTAAGAGAAATTGTAACAATGGGAACCCTAATATTCGATGTTTGTAACGTCCCTTCCATTACGACTAGGAAAGCGAACCACAAAAGGTAATTTTTTAAGGCATTAGGAAATTAACATCAACAATATAATTAAAAGCAATGCATAATCTACGACATCATAAGTAAAAGCATTACAAACTACTCTTCATTGTAATCAATAACGACGCAAATAACACATCAACATAAATGATGGTGACACATAAACAAAGATAACGACGCAACTCGACACATCACAATCAACTTGAAGTAATTTATAAACAATGATCAACCAGATACTGAATATTAAAATGACTACCCGCCCAACCTACCCTACAAGGTTAGGACCTCCAGGACACATAAGAAATGCTCAAGCCTAGGATTCATCCGACTGATTTTGACCATTTAAGGTCTCAGGGCTAGCGATTGTTCTAATCAACAAGGAGGTGTCTACATCCCACTAACACAATCAAGTCAAAAACCAACTAGCTCCATCAATCAACATCAATATTGTTCATGGCACAAGATAATTTAATTACTAAATCAATCATATCACAACATAAGTTAAGGTGCGAGTGTAATCAACCTTATTTTATTTTCATGGCACAAGGGCAAACATCTATTTTATTTCAAGGCATGTGATTAATCTATTACTGAATTACACAATAAATCAACATTATTTTCAAGGTGCGCGCGTGATCTAATTACCGGATTAAACATAAATTAACATCATTCAATGCATACAATTAATCTAATCACTTAGGAAATCATACATCAACATTGTGACAATGCGCGCGAGTAATCTAAGGCATAATCATTTATGCATCATCATTAGTCCATATCGCAAGAAATCTAATCACCTAATTCATCAGCATAATCCAAGGCGCAAGGGAATTCATTCGCTCAATCGTTTATTCATTAACATTTTTAGTGGCTTGAGAAGTAACTACACAAGTGACCATCCATACATATCATGGCGCAAAATAATTATCAATTAAATTTTGATGGCGCAAATAGTAACCACACACGTGACCATCCATACATATCGTGGCGCAAAATAATTATCAATTAAATTTTGATGGAGCAAATAGTAACCACACACATGACCATCCACACATAGCTATTATATCACGACGCAATATAAATATCAAATTAATTTTGATGGCGCAAATAGTAAATACACACGTGACCATCCACACATAGCTATTATATCATGGCACAAATAAATATCAATTTAAATTTTGATGGGCAAAAGTAAACCACAATAAAAGAGAACTCAACAGAATCAAAGTTGGGACTCTCTCTTAAGAGATTTACTTAGAGATTTAAACCCTAACCATTAAGATGAATGACACAGAGATGAATTTCACCATAGATAATACATAGAGACGAAGTCTAGCAATAGATGATACACAGTGATAATGAAAAATGCAGTGAAATATGCTAAATATGAGTGAGATTTGTAAATTCATTGGGTAACTCCAGCCACAAGAAAAACACGGGGAAATTTTGCTTAAGCTGAGTGAGTTTGTAAATTCGCTGGGTAACTCCAACCACATGAAAAACGCAGAGAATTAATGCAAGTAAAAATGCCTTGGGATCTCACAAAGCTGGGCGAAATCGGAGGCAAGAAAAGCAGTGGTAACTCCATGGTAAAAACTCATTGAGGGAAGGAAGAAATGGCAGAGGTTCTTCTTGGTAAAAAAAACGTTGAGGGAAAAAGATAAATCTCAGATGATACACATTAATATAAATTCGTTGATGGTAAACAAAAATCTCAAATGATACACATTGTTTAAATTCACTGAGGGAAAAGAAAAATCTCGGACGATACACATCATTTTAAATGTGCTGAGGGAAAACAAAAATATCAGATGATACACATTGTTTAAATTCGCTGAGTGAAAAGAAAAATCTCGGACGATACACATCATTTTAAATTCCTTGAGGGAAAACAAAAATATCAGATGACACACATTGTTTAAATTTGCCGAGGGAAAGGAAAAGCTCAGATGATACACAAGGTAAATGCTAAGCATTCCCCCCAGACACACAAGCATCTTGGATCACAAAAATTCGCAGAGGAATAAGGAGAGAAATCGTTGAGCATTGGATTAAGACACAGGGTTTATAACTCCCAAAAATGCAGAGAAACAATAAAGTAAAACACAATTTATTACTTTCCCAATAGGCAAGGTGTCCTTCCATGCCAAAATGCATAGGAAATGAGGTAAAACACAGGTGTTCTTTTGTGTTAAAGCGTTGGGCGGTTTCTTGGATAAAAACGCAGAGAACAAGTTGTTGGGCAATCACAAGCAATCAAAGTGCTAAAGGAAAGAAAAGCGCAGGGTTCCAGACTTTGATACCCAAAGAATAGAATGCAAACACAATCGTATGTTGGGCGAACTCTATACTATGGAGAAAATGCCTAGTTTATCAAAAACATCAGAGAGCAAAAAACTACAGCCATAATGTCGAGTTTATAAAAAATGCCAGAGAGAAAAATGTCGAGTTTATCAAAAACGCCAAAGAGAAAAAAAAACTACAACCATAACTACTAACACATACTATGTATTTCATATGCTTATATAATGATGGCTGTATATAGTGTCTACGTGCACAACTTAAAGGAAGATTAATTATTTGTCTAGTGTTGTTTTCTACCTTCACAAACAATGTGGATTATTGTAGGAAGCATTTCCAATCCCCAAGCTTCAAATAGAATATGCATTGTAAATATCGCTATAGCTAATGACGAACACCAAGGAAGGTTTTAAGGATACATACTTATTTTAAAAGAAATACAATACACGTTAAAAAGCTTAACACAATTTTACAATCTCAACGTAAGTACCATTACCGAAGACAATAATTCAAAGATGTTCTCCCGCGCTTGCGCTCCGTCTAGCTCCCCGCTTGCTAACCATGGAGACTTCATTGGTACCTCCCAGCCAACGCTAGGGGTACTCTTCTTCCCCTTTAGCCCCTCGAGCCGCAAAGGGGCCACACACACACAACCAGAATCCTCTAGGTCCCAACTCGCCTCGCAAGGTAGAGCCACCACTCTCTCTCAAGCTGGGTATCCCAACTCTCACAGGAAAAACCAGTCAAATTTTTGCAGCATCACATTACTCATAACCAGTGTGATCCCTCTCTCAACTCAACCATTTGTTTTATAGCAATTTCCATTAACTCATCCCCACTTGCACACTTAATTTGCCTTTTTAATTAAAATAATTTATAATTATCTCTTCCACACACTTGTCGCCCTTTCCTCCAATTTGCATAATTAAATCCACATTTTAATTTAATAAAAGTCAATTTCCCTCACCCATCCTAAAAGCGCTCCTAAAATCACTCCTAGTTGTCCCTTTATTCCCTTTATTCCCAATTAATGACCGTCGCCTTTCTAAAACTGAGTTGAGTTAAAATAGGAATGTTCTCTAGTTAGACTAGACTTTAGATACCTTTCTATGCTTACACATTCTTTTATGCTTTATTCCTTTCTTATTTTAAATTCTAATTTGGTATTTTCTGCACACATGTGTATTGTATTAATTCTTTAGATTTACTTCATCTCTCTTAATCTCTTAAATTGGTTTACCCTTTTTTATTATTATCTAATTTGTAATTTATTTTTAGTAATCTCACCAAGCTTTAGACTTAGGGGCTTAAATTCAAATAGGCTTAGACTTTCGTTTGGGGGTATAAAATTAATAATTCCAATCCTTAATTAATTAATTAAATCTGGCAATGTTAAAGATTTTACAAGATGTAAAAATTCGCTCAAGTTTTTCTAGGCCACCTAGGTTCATTGACTCAAACTTTTATTACGCGACGTGCCCTTCAAGACGCACTCCGTGCTCCAAGGGTGCCACTCACCTTTGATTCAAATTTTAATTATGCGACGTGCCCTTCAAGACGCACTCCGTGCTCCAAGGGTGCCACTCATTTTTGATTGGTTTTGGTAGTTGTCCAACCTTTGGAGTCAATACTCCATTCATGCAACCTTGTGAGAGATTAAGAGCTTCTAAGGAATAAGGACCCTACCTTATTGCGCGCCCCTTTGAATCTTCGTGAGCGAATGTCTCAGTTTGACCTCACGACATCGTGGATCTCTTGAACTAGGTAATCGTTAACCTACAATTCGATCCATGGTGGGAGTGCTAGTAGGATGTGTCAGGGATGCTGCCAGACCTCTCCCTCAATATCTGGTTTTTGTGCATGGCCCCTTTACTCCTTATGTGAGTCGGATTAGCAAGCAATCGTCAGCCTGCATCCATCAACGAAATATTGTCAATGATCCATAAAAAAATCATAATATACTCGATCATATGTCACATACGCATAAATGAATACTCAAACCAATACAATCCACTCCCTGACTCAATCTGGAGTCCAAGGAGGTCCATTGATGTCATCAACATCCTCAATCTGTCAAATGTCGTGCACACTCAAGGGAGACTCGTCAATAACATATGTCAATACATAGATATCAAATAACATAACATCCTAATCCATCAAGATCATCATAAGAATCCATAAGCGAAACAGACAACCATATACTAAAACCGGATCAATTGCATGGAAGTATCCTTAAAGAATAAGTCAATAACATGTGCTTGCAAGAGCGAGATGTTACAATGTCGTGGATATATTGTCGTTATTCGGTGCTTCTACCTAGTGATGAGTCTTGAGGGCATTATGGATGATGAGGTCCAACTCGTCAACTACTCTGCAAATGACTTGTCAAAAGAGAAAATCTTACGCTCCATGCATCACTAGTGAAGAGATTGTCCCACTCACTGGAAAGTGATGAGGTCACCTCACAAGATCTCAAGAGCTTGGTATGTGTAAGGTTTCCTCCAACTCACTTATCCATGGAAATAGGGAGTTTATTATTGAGGGCTCTTTGTCAGGATTAGGGAAATCTCGGGCCGGTACTGTGGAATAGGGAGTTTATTATTGAGGGCTCTTTGTCAGGATTAGGGAAATCTCTGCCTACATCAGAAACCCCCCCAACATGACTACATATCTTCAAGTGTACCTTCTATGGAAAATTTGGTTTTATTAATGGTGGATAACCCAAGACAGTTTAATCCTCTCACTTGTCTACAGTCTCTAGCTATTAATATTGCTGATGAAGTTGGAGCTCAAGGGTTGTTCCTATTTGCATACCTAGAGGATGTGGATTTTGGCTGTGTAGGGTATCGGGTTAGTCTGGAACATTTATAGGGAGGGCGAGACTTTAGTGATGTTTGGCATGACAAGAGGAAGAAACAAAGTGTTATCAAGAATCGTGGTGGGGAGGTCAAGTTAGTAGTAGGAGAGGACATTGCAGTGGACCAAATTATGGATTTGTCTTGGCTACTTTGGTCGGTAAATTCCTAGGTAGGTGAGTTGGGATGGACTGCTTACTGCAATGGATGGAAGGGCAATGGGGATCTGGTCTTTGTTATATTCTGGTGACTCACCTTTTAGGAAGAGGTTGTCTCAAATTTGTTTTTCACTCATAAGAGGATGTAGTTTTAGTCTTAAAGAAGGTATGATTTATGGACAGGTCATACTTGTCCATAAAAATTTAGCACCCCCTCTTTGACACCAAGAATGAACCAATGGTGGGAACTCCATTTTGGATCAAACTTCTAGGCGTCCCTTTGGAATTTTGGACAGAACAAGCTCTACGAGCCATAGGTAACCAGCCTGGTAAGACACTTATGGTCGACGATGGTTTTATCGATGATGGATTTAGGTCTATATCTCATATCCTTGTATTTGGATATCAACAAAGGTTTGTTTGAATATATTGCATTGGTTTTCATGGAGAAAATGTATACGCAGATCCTGGATTACATTAACATCCTTTTTCGATGCTCTAGATGTCACTTGTATGGCCATGTTTTTAAGGATTGCTCGAAATAATTCATTAAGAAGGTTTGGAGGAAAAAAGGTGATTTGATGAGGCTTGCTGTGGAGGAAAAAGGGTTGTCTGCTTCTATTATGCTGAAGCCCCCTGAATGCTCTAAGTCTTTCTCTAAGTCTTGTAGTCACAATCACATCATCATCCCAATCACATATTTATGTCCTTATAAAATCACCCATGTGAGAATACATTTATACACACCATCCCAAAACAAATTTTAAGGTTTGATCTCTACAAAAATACTATAAGTTGCCCCATCAATATTCAATTAACCATTAAAGTACACAAACAAATTTTGTAAAGTTGTTGCTCATCCAATTTCATTACATACGAATTTGAAGTCGTATTAGTATATAGAACCACTAACAATTTCAAAACCTTGATAATACCATTCCTAATTATTGTAATCGTATTTTAATGCCATTTGTCATATAGGGAATATATTTACTATTTGTTGAATGTTATTATAGTAACTTTTAGTGGCAGATTTGAAATGCAAGAATGAAGAAACAAGCACCATTCAACCATTGTCTAAACTCCACAATACACTATCTACCTCATTGTGTGCTTTTCAACATTACTAGAAGTCCCAATATTGTGTGTTTCCTAGTTTATACCACATATTTTGGTATAAATGTTTTTCACAGTGTGTCCATGAAATTGGCATCTCATAAACATAACATCATTTTTATTATGCATAGATTTCCAATAGTGCCAAATCACTAATATAATAATTATCATAACTAGTATTATTTATTAATAATTGTATTAAATTATATTAATTATTAGTGATATTATACTTTATGTACTAATTATGACTAATATATTGGTAATTTATGTACTAATGTTATTAATTACATAAATACTACTAATTATTAGTAGTACATTTGGCCGGTGTGAAGAGCATGAAGAGACAAGGAAGATAGTGAGGGAAGATGAGAGTCATTATCGCTTGTCCTCCATGCACTAATTTCAAGCTTGACCTTCTTTATCAAGCACATTCTAGTACCTATAGGATCATTGTTGAAGCGAGCATGGAAATTGAAGCGATAATGATGAATATGATGAGAGTTAAGAGGGTCTACAACTCTAGTCTTGGTATTTACAATGACATTCATAATAGGTGTGAGCAAAGGTTGATATCCAGAGACAGACTATTTGTAGTATACCTAGGAAGGCCATAAAAAGAGATCAAATTAACTTGGATTTTGATTCATTATTTGTATCCCTTTATTTTCTTTTGCATTTTGAATTTATAACATGCTCTTTCCATTCTTTCTTACAATTACATCAATCTCGGACATTCAAGCGCCTTTTTTTCATAGGAGAATGAAGTGCAGACCTTTTTGGGATACACGTAACAACCATTCCTAAAAGGTAGGATAACGAAAGGAAATAGATTGAAAGTGTTAAGTATGAAAAGGTTCAGGTACGTTACCCGTTAGGGGATTTTGAGGTCTAAAATGGGCCTCCTAAGAGATATAATAAAATATTATGAGTTAGTCACTTTATGGGAGAGGTATATTTACAATTCATTTTTTGCACTACAATTCATGTAACTATGGTTAATTTAAATTTAAAATTTGTCTAGAAGTAAAATTAATAATTTTTTTATATTGATGTGACTAAAAATAAAAGTTGTGACTATAAATAGAAGTGAACTTTTTCAAAACAATCATCGTCCTTAAACAACTAATGCCTTGTACTTTTTCCTTGAACAACAAATACCTTGACATAAAATATAAATATAAGTTTATGACTTCTTAATTATATAATATATTATTAATTAAAATCTAAACAATTTAATATACTATATAATTAAAATCACATAATAATATGTCATTAAAATACTATATAAAAATCAAATATATAATATGATAAAAGTAATATATTATATTATTTATTAGTTTCATATTACACGTGGCAATTGATTTATAATATAAGAAAGAAGTGATATAATATAGTTTAACAATTATATAAGAATTAGATGATATAACATATAATGCATAACATGACAAGTCTGCGGCTAGGGGAAACCCTAGCTGCAGACTCACACAACTCTGAGTTTTTTTTTCCCGATGACTTCAAGAGCAGCTGTTGCAGGTTCCTCTCTTCCAATGTGTTCCTCCGGAGGTGGCTCGAGCGATTATTTTCCCGTTTTTCAGTGAAGGGTGTGGGTTGCTAATCGTAGGTGTGATTTTTGGTGGTTGCAGTCTGTGTCTCATCTGCACTATCTCTATGCACTCTCTTTTGTTCCCGCGATTTATGCGCGAGGGCTCCATGGATGCCTTTGTCCTTCATTTTGGGTCTCTTACGCTATCACTGTGGGGGATTCCTCTTTCTCTTGTAGGATTTATGATGTCTTTGTTGGTTTTCTCTCACAAGTCTTGGGGTTGTTGTCAGGGTTTGATGCATACCCTTGGCTTTGTGTCTCTGGTTTCCAAGTTTGAAATGTCGAGTTTAGATTTTTGCAACCATGGTTCATATTTTTTGGACCCTCTCATATTCATGATAGGCTTGTATGCCGCACAGACCTAGTTTGTCTCGATTTTTTATTATCATTGGAGATCTGCGTAGTTGCCCGCTCTTGGCAAGGGTTTTTTGGGGGTTCGTGTTCTGCAGCTTTCATTTTTTTCCTCTGGTTTTGCTAGCACATTTAGGGTTTGATGTATACTCAGTTCAAGGTCATATCGTGTGGGTTGTCGGTGCCTTGTATTCATCCTTTTGGTGGTGGGGACTCAACTTTGAGGTCCTTGTTTTGGGCATGCAATGTTGATTGGCTGGTGGTCAACACTTTGAGGTCCTTTTTTGGGCGTGCAACTTTTTGACCCCTACCTTTTGGTTGTCTAGTGGGCTTCTTGGTGCCTCTATTCCCTGGTGATCTTGGAGTGGGAGTCTTATACCACTCTGACCTGGTCTGTATGGCCATCGAAGTTTCTTTGGAATAACATTGGTGGCTTTTTTCTCTATTGTTGGAGGCTTTGTTTATCTAATTTTTTGCTTTGGCTGATGCTTGGGTCTTAGAGACCTATGCTGTATTTTTTGTTTTGTGGCTCTTTAGCCATGGTTTTGGTCCTATTGGGGTTTTCATTCTTTCCAAGGATGAGTCATGCTTAATGCACCTACATAATGTCATTTGGTTCTCCACAGATGAATAAAGTTACACTTTTTTATGAAGAAAAAAAAACATATATTACATAATAATTAAATTAACTTATGTGATATAATATATACAAAATATATAATATATAATATAAAACTAATATGAAACAAGTGAAACTAATATGTAATAAGTGGACATAAGTTGAATATGATATATCACATTAATCACTTCATATTTTAAATTTAAATATAAAAAATATCATTGAAGTGAGTTGGATTCATAATTATGGATATTATATTATATATACCAAAAGATGCGTTGAAGTGGGTTGGGTTCATATTTATGGGTATCATATTAGATATGACATGATATAATATAATATCATGCCATATGTAATGAATAATATAAGGCTCGTACATCCTCGTATGAGTCTTATATTATACATGGCATATCATATTATATATAACATGATATAATATCATATCATGGCATATACCATGTATAATATAAGACTCATACATCTTCGTATGAGTCTTATATTATACATGACACATCCTTGTATGAGTTTTATATTATACATGGCATATGACATGATATAATATAATATATCATGTCATATATATAATACCCATAAATATGGACCTAACACCAACCCATATTCAATATATCATGTCATATATATATAGTACCCATAAATATGAACCCAACACCAACCCACATTTATTCATAAATACGAATCCAACCAACTTGAATGTATTTAAAAAAATAAATAAATATAAAGTGATTAATGTATGAATGGACATGAGTAGTTTATTTTATATATATTCAAAAGTAAAATACTTTAAGAGTACTTTATTTTATGGACATATTTATATCATATTTAAAATTAATTTATGAGTATTTTTTCATTATGAGTACTTTACTTAAAACACTATTATAGTTAACTATGTGTTATCATCAACCATTTAGAATGTGACAAATAAACATCTTTAACTCAAACAATGTCAGCTCAACCACTTGAGATGATGTCATCTTCTAAAATGTGATTAGTTCTTGTAAAGTTGATTTTGATAGTACATTTTTTGTTTTGAGACCCATTTTTAACCTCAAAATCCCTCTAATGTCCTATGAAGGTCTCCCATTAGTACCCATTTCCCCCAAGAGTGATAACACTTGACTAGAGTACACATGATGGTCACCAAAGAAAAACAGGGCCAAAAAACATAACTTTCAAGCATCATGATCCATTATATAACTTCAACCCATGATCCTTACCTAAATGCCCAATACATTAAATGTAACACTTTGTATGAAACAATGGTTAATGCAACTCATGTGTGTCGGACCACCGTCATCAGATGAGCCTACTGATCAAGTGGATGAGTTGAGAGATGATGAGGAAGAGGCATCTGAGGGGCCGATGTCCATAGAGAATGTTGGTCATCATCTCTGGGACCATTTTTTACAATGTGTATCATGAAGAATGATCTCCTCTAGCTACCCCTCGGTGAGAGGGGGTAACAGGACCAAAAGAGGACAAATGGTAATTATTTTCCATATTCTCTATAACTGGCCACAATAAAATAGAATATGTTACCTTATGTGTAATTCCCTTGAGAGCATTGTGAGTTGCTTGTTTTCAGTATCTCAGGCCGAAATTCATCTCTTCAAGGGATTTAAGAGTGAAGAAATGGATTTCTATATCGATTTCCTCTAGGGAGGATTGCTAGTCCCTAATTTTATCAAACTGTAATTGAGCCGGTTGATAAGCAAGTTCCCATGCTTGAAAATGGGTCACACCATCAACTATATCTTAAACCTGGGCCTACACATGTTGTGCTCTGTCATAAATTTATTTTTGTACATTGAGTCAATTCATTTTGCACCTTGAAATCATAGTCAATAAAATCTGAAAGTTGTTACTTGTTGGATTTGTAGTAGTTAACTTGGTTTTCCAACAAGGTAATTTCACTTTCATTTTCTTCTTTACATCCACAACTTTATGAACATAAAATTTCAATTTTTTGGCCTCTGCATCAACTTTGGCATTTTTTCTGCTTCTTCTCTTTTCTTGGTGTCTGCATCGTCTTTTGCTTTCCTTTATGCTTCTATCGTTTTTGTTGATAATTCAACTTTGGCTTTAGCATCAATCTGTTTTTTCTTTGTCAATTCCTCTTGTTTGACATATTTTCTTTGTTCTTCTTCTTTTTGTTTGGCCTTGGCTTTGGCTTTGGCCTTCTCTAATGTGTCCATTGTTATTTTTGCATGTTCTTTTTTTCCCTCTCTTGAATGGCTCGTCTCTCAACAACAATCCTTTATAGTTCCTCTTTCTTTCTTCTCTCTTTCTCCTCAGCAATAACTTGCCAGATTATTTAGATCCTCTTCATAAGTCAATTCTCTTCAATGTGGTTTTTTAGTTTCATTCTCTGCATGTTGGTAGGAGAAGGATATCTTCATCTCAAATCTATGTTTTTCAATAATCCCCAAGGGATCATGCATTTCCAATTTAAAACAATGTTCCTCAAACTTTTCTCCTTCCATCAAGGCCCAAGTAGAATTTGTTAGTCTATACATGCCTATATATAGTGGATAAGTTGGGCACGACTTCTTTTTATGTTTGATCAACAATGCATTAAAACTATGTAGAGCAGTTTGGTATTCCAATTTCTTGAATGATCAACATGTTTGGCACATAAAATGGAAGCATATGAGGTGCCTATATAACACCATAAATCATGACAAAGGTAGAGTTTTCATCTAGGTACCAATCTCCAATGTCTTTCAATATTTCTATAGCTTTTGGAGATATCCTTGGGCAAATTTTACAAAAGATAAGCTCAAACAATGGTGCAAGGAAGCCATTATAGATAAGGGAAAATTGAAATTGAAATTTGTTCTTCCATAAGTCCTTGAAACATACATGAACATGGAGTTGCTACAGGGACCAAGACTACTAGTCTAACCTCGTGAATGTGTTGGAATCACAAACCACATCCACTAGGAAGGAAGACATGTAAAACTATGGGGGTAACCAAGAATGCATTTAATTGAGCCTTTCATATAGGTTTTTCGAGTGAGTTGGAGAGGATAGAAACCCAGTTGAATTTTTTTTTTGCTTCAATTATCTCATACATCATTGGTACCCATCCTATCATCACATGGGTTGCATCTTTCTCTCCATAGATCCTGCTTACCAATTGTGTTTCCCATGTGTATCTTGACCTAAGGTGTATGGTGAGGAAAGACTTGTTAGAGCTTTGAAATACCTCCATTCCTCATACCAATAAGCAAGGATGTCATAGAAGTTATGGTCACGAGTAAATATTCTCAGTCACTCATTGGTGAAGTAGATTTCCACCTTTGGCATCTTATAATAAGCTTCAAAATATGTTGATGTGAATGGTCCAACATACTTTCCCTAGTCATTTATAATTCTCCTATTGTTAACCTTTGTATGCTATATCAAATATCTTATCACTTCTACACAATTACTAGAGATCTGGTTGTTGCAATGTGTATGAAGGATTTCTTCAAATTCTATGTTACGACGAGTTCTTCTTCTTCTCTTTCATCCAAGTTTCCATCATCCTTGAGCCCTTTCCCATATTTTGATCAAATGGAATAGTTCATTGTATGTGTGGGCCCCATTAATTCGAGTAGTGTGCAAATGTTTACATAAACGAGTAATTTAACATCTTTAGTATCTTGGACTTCCACGATTGGTTGTTTTCCCTTGACAATTTTCTTCTCCTTTTTAATTGATGATTTTGTTGTTGTGGGGGTTTGCTTGCCTATTGGTGTTGTTTCCTTAATAACCTCTATGATCTCAATTGGATCCTTTGGTTGGCTCGTTATTGGTTTCTCTTGTGCACCTTTCTTCCTCCTACTATATCCTTTTGTAGCCATATATAAATTCTTGCATGTTAGCACAACACATAAATCGGGCATGTGGGGTTTATCTCAAAAAATCGAAGTAAATGAATTAATAGATTCATTCTAGCAATTTGAAATGAAAACTGATTTTAAGGATGATAACATTGAACCTGACTTAAGGTGCATGTTGTCATAATAGATGCAAAGCTTTGAATTTTAGTTGAGATTTACAATCAAACCGGGTTTTCTCAAAATCATATCACAAGGACAAACAAAGGAAATCAGAGATCGTGCAAGTGCTCACTTAGACACGAACACTTTTTTAGGGTGGGAAGAAGAAATCTATCATGATGCATCCAATCACTAACTAGATGTGAACTAAGACAAATTCGAATGGATATGGATATCACTACAAGTTAAAACAAAAGAATGCATCTAACTAGTTCATTTAAAAAATAAAACCCATTAAGTGAAGAAGAGAATTTTGAGAATCAAGTACATTGTTTGCAAAGTTGATGGATAGGTGGATATTTCCAGGCTATAACATTCCTGAATCATCCTACAGAGAAACCAATCATTACTTCGGTGCATAGACTATTCGAATAAGTGAGCTTTTACACTCAAATTCAAATTTTTTAATCAAAAACACCCAAAGGGAAAGCTTGCATTTATTTGTAAGTTCAAAAGGTCATCGTTCAAGTTATGGTGTCGACAAATTTATCCAATACAAGACACGCTTTAAAAGAATTTTAATGCACAACTAACCTGTATACGTTAATGAATCCAATTCAACCTTTTAAAAGTCCACACAAGCAAAGAGTTTGAAAGCGAAGTGGGTCGATTGAAAAATTGAGACACATTCTAAATATCTTTTGGAGAGGGAGGGAGAGATCTGGCCATTAGGCCTGATCATGGGATCAGAGCAAGAGTCCACGAGGAAGAGACCCAATTCAAAGGTTTAGATTGATTAGAAACATGGAATCATTACGAGCATTTAGTGGAAAAAGATGTCCAATTTGGAAAATTGGGTCGATTATAATTGAACTCCTAAGATTTTTGAAAGGAAGGATTGTAACTTGGAAGTAAGAGTTTGAAGGTTGCATGAAGGCCTTAAAGAAAATCAAATGAGCAAAGGTTGGTGGCAAGGGAGGATGATTTGAAAATCAAGGATCGATTGAACAATTGAGATTCCTTCTCACTATTTTTCAAAGAGGGTGACTGGTCTGGAAAAAACTGGCCCGATTGCCAAATCAGACCAAAATTTTAGGAACTTTGGTGATGGGAGGGCCCAATTTGAAGCTTTGGATCCATTGAAGAACCTGGCCTTCCAAGGTTCGGCTTAAAGTTCGCAGAGGAGATAGAATAACAAAAAATCATCGAACATAATCAAAAGTTTGAATGATGACATGAGGGCTTGATTTGGAAATCGAGGCCAATCTCCAAATTGAGACCATGCTTAGCAAAGGGGGGTGAAGTTAGCGCCCGATTTGTGAAGTTGGGCCTAGTTGAAAAATCAGGGGAAGACAAGTTCGAAGATAAGAAGAATTCAAATTCGAAAAGAAATGACCACTCAAAAAAAGAATAGAAGGGACCTAATGTTAAAGTAGGGCAAGGAGGACATGAGTAAAATGAAAAGGTGGGTCGATTTGAAAATCATGCTTGAATTGGAAATCATAGGGGGGAATTTATAATTAAAAAGATAAGGAAGAAAAGAGAATTGAAAGAGTTCTATAAAAAAGACTTGGATTTAAAATAAAATAAACTCCAATAAAAAAGAAAGGGAGATCAAACCAAAAAAGAAGAAGAAAAAAATGAGGAAAGGGGTCCAATTTAGGCAATCAGAGCAAATTCAAAAATTAAGCAAGTTAAAAAACCTATTAAAGAAAAACATTAGCTCAAGTCAGAGGAATGAAATTGTCTCATAATTAAGAGAGTGAAACATGGAGATTCATCTAACTCATTCATTTCAAAAGAATTGAAAGAAAACATGGTGCAAGGCACTGAGAAGATAATATCAATATAACTCAAAAAAAGAAGAAAGAGAGGGGCTTAGGGGGGTTGTTGAGGGCACAATACAATCATAGTAAACCCAATCCACTTTACATTGAATGGTCATCATAACTACACTCTTATTGATCTAATGAGCCCTTCAACCCCTCATTACACCTCTAGAGAGGATCCCACCATTTGAGCCATGTGCAGGAATACACGATGACAAATACTTGTTCACCATTGCATTTAAAAAGATATCCATATAAATGGCAAGTCGAGCCCCTTTAGCATATATTACATGGTGTCACCAAAGATTTTAATGTTAATTATCAAGCTTAAATAGATAACAACAATTCACAGTAGTGTTCTTTAACCTTTAACAGATAAATTGAAGTATAAGAAACATTGGAAGAACAACATTCACAGAGTGGACAAGTATTTATCCTGGGAAACCCTCAAGGGGAAGAAAACCCAACGAACTTCTTGTGATATATTATCAGTCAAACAAGTACAATGACAGTACAAGACTTCTCTAGAAAGAGATAAGCCAATAACACTTATTGTTGTCTTTAAATATCTCTTAGCTTCTATCACAAACCAATAGCTTTTGTTGTTCTCTTGCTGCTATTACAAATCTGTTTTGTTAATGCTTGTTGGCTGCTCCAAATATGGCCTTAAGGTTGTCTCAGAACTGCCTTTAAGGATGCCTCATAACAGAGTAGAAGGCTGCTACATAATAGAGTAGATTGTTTCTACAGAATAGAGTAGATTGTTGCTACGTAATAGAGTAGATTATTGCTACCTAGTTGCTTCCCATAACAATGTTATAAGCCTTAAAAAATAAATATGCTAGTTGTTGCTCCAGAACAATGTTATTTTCCTTCATAAAATCCTCCTAGTTGTTTCTCCAGAACTGTGTTATTTGCCTTCATAAAAGCCTCCTAGTTGTTGCCCACCAAAACAATGCTATCATACCTAAGAGATGTTTCCTTCAGAAGTAGTGAACTGATAATTAGTGAGGGGTGCCTCCCCTTCCCTTATATAAGATAGAATTTAGGTTAGGAAGGTTAGGTTAGGGACACCCCCAAGGTTAGGACCGACCTAGGTTAGGGTAGGGTTGACCTAGGCTAGGTTAGGGCCAACCTAAGCTAGGTTAGGTGGCCGACTTACCTAGGTCGGTTAGAGGAGGGCGGTTAGGTGGAGGGAAGCTTGTAGGAGGGATACTTGGAGGAGGGTTGCTTGAAGGATAATTTCTTGAAGGAGGGTTGCTTGGAGGGTTGCTTTCCCAAGTCAGAAAAATATCCTCTGCAACAGCATAAATTTTAACACTCCCTCTCAACAAAGAGGGTATTCTTCAGGCATACACATCCACACAGTTCATCTAGTTCTCCTTGACCATGGTCAACTGCTAGAGTTATTTCACTTAGGGGTGGACAGTCCCTAATGAATACTCATAGCTCATCTTGAAGCCCTAGGAGAACTTTTTTTATTACCTTGTCTTGACTTTTGCTTTGACACACAAATCTCACAAGACTGATGGTAGTTTCTTCTTGCCTTGACTTACAAGGATTTTCTCCAAGTCTCAAGGCAACCTTGACATACAAGGCAGTCTTGGAGAATTTCTTGTCTTTGACTTTTGCTTTGACACACAAAGCTCACAAGACATGTCTTGAATTTTTCTTTGACACACAAAGCTCACAAGACTTGTAGCAACATCTTATGTCTCTTGCCTTGACTTACAAGGATTTTCTCCAAGTCTCAAATCAACCTTGAGATACAAGGCAATCTTGGAGAATGCCTCATGATGCTGCAACCTTTAACACTCCCTCTCAGTGAGGGAGGAATTTTCTACCATACCAAGCTTGTCTCGGAAGTACACAAATTTTACAAAGGACAGAAGCTTTGTGAATGTATTTGTTATTTGCTCATCAATACGAATGTATTGCAACTTGATGGTACATTTTTGGATCATGTCTCTGATGAAGTGATATTTCATCTCAATAAAATTTGATCTGTCATGGAAGACCGGGTCGTTGTGAGATTTAAACAACTTTGGTTATCACAATGGATAAGAGTTGTTTCTAACCTCTCTTGAAACAACCCAGACAAAAGTTTTCTTATCCATATTGCTTCTATGCTTGCATTACTGGCTGCTATATACTCTGCTTCGGTTGTACTTTGTGCTATGGAGCCATGTTTCTTGCTAGACCAAGATATCATAGCTGAACCCAAGCTAAAACAATATCCAAAAGTACTCTTCTGGTTCATTGAGCTCCTAGCCCATCCTGAATCAACATAATCATGAAGCAATACTCCTCCACTAGAAATGTATCTAAGTCCATATGCAATGGACCCTTTCAAATATCTGAGGACATGTTTGGCAACAATCCAATGTATGTGTCTCGGCTCAGACATGAACTGACTCAAGGCGCTTACAACAAAGCATATATCTGGCCTTGTATGGATCAAATACATCAAGGATCCAATAAGTTTCATGTACATAGATGGGTCCACCAAGTCAGATTCATAATTTGACTCATGTAACTTCTTTAAGTTAGATACCATGGTTGTAGACATGGATTTACAATCTAGCATACCAAATCTGTGCAATATATCAACTGTATATTTTCCTTGAGAAAGGAAAATTTCATCTGACCTTTGTCATACCTCCAAACCAAGGAAGTAATGCATGAGACCAATGTCTTTCATTTCAAATTCAAAAGTGAGCTCCCTCTTACACTGAACTATCAGTTGTTCCTCTCCTGTAAGGAACAAATCATCAACATATAGAACCAAAATCAAGGGATGATTTTCTATTACCTTGAAATATAGGTTGGGATCAGATGCATTCTTGGAGAAGCCCAGTCTCTGAAGATAATTGTCAATTCTTGCATACCAAGCCCTTGGTGCCTGTTTCAGCCCATATAGTGCTTTCTTTAATTTGCACACATGTGATTATTTTCTATGAACCATGAAACCCTCTGGCTATTCTATATATACCTCTTCATCAACTTGACCATTGAGAAATGTTGTTTTAACATCCATCTGGTGAAGTTTCCAACCCAGAACTGAAGCAAGGGAAATGATGGTCTTGATGGAAGTGTACCTTGAAACAGGTGCGAATGTTTCATCATAGTCAATGGTTTTTTTTTGAGAAAAACCACGAGCCACAAATCTTGCTTTGTATTTCTCAATACTTCCATCAACTGCATCTTAATTTTGAACAATCATTTCGAAGTAACCACAAATTTTCCTTCCGGTCTTGGAACCACTTCCCATACATCATTTTTCATGATGGATTGATATTCTTCCACCATGGAATCTTTCCATACTTGTTTCTTAGCAACATCCTCATAGATGGTGGGCTCTGCATCGCTAATCTGAGCCATACGAGCCACATAACTTGAATATATTTAAGGTCTATTACTCTCTCTGAAAGTACCTGAAGGAGATGCATGTTTTTCTGCCACTCTTAAAATTTCTCTACACCAAAAAAACTTCCTCTTAGCAGGAGGTACCTCGATAGGTCTCTCTATCTATTTTATTGGATCCACAGTATCAACCTGATCCAATGGCTCTTCAGGTTCCTCCATCTCTGTATCTTGCTGCAACTCTTTAGATTGCTTAAATGCATCTTCTTCATGAAAAGTTACATCCCTACTTACCTCGATATATATTTGGCCTAGAACATAGATCCTATGGGCCTGGGATGTTTCACTGTACCCAACAAAAAATCCTTTCTTCCCAGAAGGCTACATCTTAGTTCTTTTCTCTTTCGGCACATGTATGTAAACTGGACATCCGAAAATCCTCAAGTGTCCCACTTCTGGATTTTCACTAGTGAATGCTTCTTCTAGAGTCTTTTCCCACAGAATAGAATGAGGAATTCTATTCTGAATATAAACTGCAGTGTTCGTGGCTTCTGCCCATAGTGATGTGGGAAGGTCCTAATGACACATCATAGCTTTTTTTGCCTCATAGATTGTTCTGTTCTTTCTCTCAGCAATCCCATTTTGTTGAGGGTTGTAGGGAAAAAATAGTTGTCTCTTGATTCCTACTTCTTAACAGAAGTAATCAAATTGTTGAGACTCAAATTCACCACAATTGTCAGTCCTAAAAGCACGTATGTGTTTTCCAATTTGGTTTTCAATCAATGCTTTGAATTCTAGAAATTTACTGAAAGTTTCGTTCTTCGCCTTTAGAAAATAGATCCATGATTTCCTAGAGAAATCATCTATGAAAATCACATAATAAAGACATCCATTCAAGGAAGGTGATGACATAGCTCCACATATGTTTGAATGTACTAAATCCAGAATTCCTTTAGACCTTGTATTACTGTTAGGAAAGGACTTATTTATGTTTTTACTAAGAACAAAACCTCTATAGATGCCATCGTGTTCAAAATGAAGAGTAGGCATTCCTCTTACCATTTTATGTAGTCTTGGGAGCGCTTTATAGTGAAGATGTCCAAACCTCTGATGCCACAACTCAGATGGAGTAACTGAAGCATGAACAAGTGCTTGGATATGTCTTGGAAGCTTGTAGAGACCTCCCTCTCTAACTCCAATCACAATTGTTGAACTTATTTCTTCATTCTTGGGCCATGGAGAGCTTTCTTGCTCGTGAATATTACCATGTAACCTTTATCTTCTAGGACTACAACAAAGATAAGATTCTTCTTTAAACCAGGAACGCACAAAATTTCCTCAATGTGTAACTCACCTCTAGATTCGAGTTGAAAGGATGTTGAACCAATTCCTTCGATTGCATAGCTAGCATTATCTCCAAGTTCTACATGAGCAAAGAACTTCTTCTCCTTGAAGTTCGCAAGGACTCCTTTATTTCCTGTCATGTGCTTGGAAGCTCCACTATCCACCAACTAGGATTCAACATTGTTTGTAAGAGAACCAGAGAGTGCTGAAATAAGACAGTATTCCCTTCTAGTCTCTTGAATTCTGGAAGCCCCTTTAGTCTTCGTCCTTTAAGACTCATCTTCTGCTACAATAGAAGCATGATATTTACCCGTGTGTCCTTTTCTGATATTTGGACAATCTCTGGAAAAGTTCCCCTTTCACTGACAGTTGTAGCACGTCACTCTTATCATATCAAACTCTTTTCCATCGAAGCCACCTTTGATTTTCTCCTTTTGAGGAAACTTCTTTTGAGAAGTAAATATTCTCCCTCTCCTCGTCCTTGTTGTTAAAACAAGGTTCTCTTCCTTTGAAGTACCATTTTGACTTTGAATTATCCCTTCTTCATGCAGACAATCATGCCACAACCTTTCAGAGTTTGGCTGGTTTTCACGAGCATTTATCCTAGCTAGAAATGTCTCCCAAGAAGGTGGAAGACCATCCACAACAGTCTGAACGAGATCATCATCATCTACAATTATAACAATGACTAACAGTTGTTCCCTTAACTGAGATATCTTTGTGAAGAAGGAGGCCACAGAGTCAGCCCTATCCATCTTAAGAGTTCAAAGCTTATTCTTTAGAACCCTCTTCTGACTAGGCGCCTTCTTTTCATACAAATTAGATAGAGTGTCAAAACACTCCTTTGCAGTCTTCAACGGTGCTATAACAGACATGATTTTATTCTTTACCGAATCAAATATGATTCGCTTTTCCTTTGCCTGATTTTTCTTGAAGGGTGTCCTTCCTGCATTGGTAGTGGGCTCTTCTACTGTACTAATCACAAAGTTGTCCAAGTCATATTCTTCCAAAATATTCAGGACTCTGGCTTTCTAAATATTAAAGTTTGAATCCCCTTTAAGTCTTTCCTCGGGCCTTACAGAAATGGAAGACATATGTGCAATTATTGTGCTTGAATAACTCCTAAGGATGTGCGCAGGCTCTAGCAGACGATAGAACTGAGCACTTTCATGCCCCAGAGCTCTGATACCATGTTAATTTTCAAGCTTAAATAGATAACAACAATTCACATTAGTGTTCTTTAACGTTTAACAGATAAACTCGAGCATAAGAAACATTAGAAGAACAACATTCACAAAGTGGACAAGTATTTATCCTGGGAAACCCTCAAGGGGAAGAAAACCCAACAAACTTCTTGTGATATATTATCAATCAAACAAGTACAATGACAGTACAAGACTTCTCTAGAAAGAGATAAGCCAGTAACACTTACTGATGTCTTTAAATATCTTTGAGCCTCAATCACAAACCAATAGATTTTGTTGTTCTCTTGCTGCTATTAAAAATCTATTTTGTTGTTGCTTGTTGGTTGCCCCAAATATGGCCTTAAGGTTGTCTCAGAATTGCCCTTAAGGCTGGCTCAGAACAAAGTTTCTATGTTTCCTCAGAACATAGTAGAAGGCTGCTACATAATGTAGTGGATTGTTTCTATAGAATAGAGTAGATTGTTGCTACAGAATAAAGCAAATTTTTGCTACCTAGTTGCTGCTCATAACAATGTTATAAGCCTTCAAAAATAAATCTCCTAGTTGTTGCTCTAGAACTATGCTATTTTCCTTCATAAAAGCCTCCTATTTATTTCTCTAGAACTGTGTTATTTTCCTTCATAAAAGCCTCCTAGTTGTTTCCCACCAAAACAATGATATCATACCTCATAGTTGTTTCCTTCAGAAGTAGTGAGCTGATAATTAGTGAGGGGCGCCTCCCCTTCCCTTATATAGAATAGACTTTAGGTTAGGAAGGTTAGGTTAGGGCCACCCCCTAGGTTACGACCGACCTAGGCTAGGGTAGGACCGACCTCGGCTAGGTTATGGTCAACCTAGGCTAGGTTAGGTGGTCAATTTACCCAGGTCGGTTAGAGGAGGGTTGCTAGGAGGAGGGAATCTTGTAGGAGGGTTTCTTGGAGGAGGGATGCTTGGTGGGATGCTTGGAGGGTTGCTTTCCCAAGTTAGAAAAATATCCTCTACAATTGCATAAATTTTAACATTTAAAACTTCTTAATTGGGTATTATCAAAATGATAAGGCAAGCTTCATAGGTTGGATCTAGAAAATTTTATTAGGACTTCAAAGATTATTGTAAAGGATGGGTTATCATTCCAGTTCAATTTGGAATTTCTTGGTGGAGAAGGTGCAATTTGTGTTAATTTCTTATTTCACTAGGAAACAGATGGCATGGAAAGGTTTTCACAAATGGGAAAACATATGGGACAAGGGATCTAGTAATTAGCTATCTTGGAAAAACCTTAATAGTTCTCAACGGCTACAAGCTATTGATAGACTGAAATTCACATCACTTTGTTAATTAATTTCGAAGTTTAGTTTATTCAAGCGAACACACAAGACCGTGAACCTATATGGAAAGATTGGAAATGGTCTTATAGGAAGTCAGTTATGGATTATGGAGCCATGGGGATTTATTCTCAATTACATTATCATATAACCAAATTGTCTTCACTGAAAGTAAGCCCTTCAAGATCATGAGACAAGATAGATTGTAGTGTGAAGGAATTTGGAAGTCCTACCCTCATTTCAATTCTTGAGTGCTTGGTTCTTCCTAACAACCCAACAATTAAGAATTGACTACATATTGGATTTACCGATGGATGTTGTGTGGTTTTCCATAAAGTAGAAATGATCATGTATGCATATGGAATTGTAGGTTTGTTGAACTTTTTGGGCATGGATTGTTTCTAATTACAATATTATTTTTGTTGTTCCTATTCATTGGAATTGATTCCTTTTTGGGTAAAAATGGATGATGAGAGAGGTAGCCATGCATGTGATGTGACTTATTGACATTTTTGTACTTTTGAAGATATTGATAAACAAAATCATGTACCCTCCTATTCAAGAACATCCTATGATGCACTTGAATAGTCCTTTCATAGTTAATGAATCAATAATGAAGAATCCATAATAGAAATGGGAGAGCAAACATTAATATGTCATGAGTTTAAGAGAAGTGGAGATCAATATCAACACATACATGAATTTTGAGGTGAAATATGATCAAAATTGATAGAGGGATTCACAATGTGTACAATAAGAACCCTGATGCACACAACCCCTAATGCTTGCAACATTTTCTGGAGGAGGGGCAACATATGTTTCTTTTTCCAAACATGGAAAATTATTATATTACAATTTAATGAAAATATTTTCCTATTATTTATATGGTTTTATACTTTATCAAAAGATTCACCTAGACTTCATAATGATTTATAATTTAGTGAAATATTCACTGAGACTTTACAAGGTTTTATAACTTAATGAAAGATTCACTAAGATTATGCAATATTTTATAATTAAGAGAATTTTCCTATGTAGCATAGGGATTCACCCATTTATTATACATATAAATTTTAGAGGGGTTCTTAAAATTTTCCATGGTTACCATCACATTAACATTGTTTCCCAAGGCAAGCTTAAGACCAAATTTGTTGCATGATATAATATATTTGTATACAATAAAATGTTGTTTGGTGTATACAATGTTCGTTCTATACTCCAAAGTATTACTCGACATCTATGTGAAAAGATGTTTGGTGGCAATGCCAAAGTTTTCTATTAGTCTATTTCTGGACAAAATGTGTTGTATAATGGCTTTACACAATTACCTTTGGTTTTGTCAAGTTGATCGACTTTGCTTAAGGCTTTTTAAATACATGTTTTGGTGCCTTGTGGTTGACTATTGGGAAATAGTGTTTACAACCAAGGATTACAAACAAACCTTGACAAAATAATTTTCTTTTGTGAACATGGAAGCACCAAATGGCTTGGATGACATGATTTAATTTTTGGGGCATGTACGTTATCATAAAAAAAATCCAAAATTTTGAAATTACACATCCACTAAAAGAGTTGGCATGCCTATTACTTTTTCTAGTGGAGGATAAAGTAGCAAAATCCTTTAATGAGTTGAAGATGAAGTAGGTGTTTTCTCTGATCATGGTGTTTCGAGGGTTGGAGAAAGAGTTTCATACTCATGTTGGCACCTCGTAAGTGGAAATTGATTGCATTTTAGCACCTCATAAGTGGAAATTGATTGTGTGTTGGCACACAAAGGGACGATCAAGTTAGATTCAACTTTGTATTTTGAAAGCAAGCAACTTACAATGGAGGAAATCAATTAAAACACCGATGAATGAAAACTTGGGTTGTTATATGTTGTCTAGAAGTTCAAGAATTAATTGCTTACCAATTATTTTTGTAATTTTTATAGATCATCAAGCCCTTCTATATTCGATTAATAGACCCATAATCCAAGGAAGAATTATTTTACTATCAAGCGTGGTGGTGAGACTTGGAAAGCCCAATGTAGTACCAAATTACTTATACAAAATCACTTAGGGACTAGATGTTGTGTTCTCTAATGCACAACTTTTTGAAGAATCAATAAACCTAAATTGTTAGGAAGATGTTGCAAACTATTTGTTAATAAGAGATTTTCACCTAGATCTATCAATTGAGGAAAGACAAAGATAATGAGGATTACAATACTTTCTCAATGAAACAATGACCTTTTGTATCACATTGGAGCATATCGTTATAATTGAGACAATATGTATTAAAGGAAGAAATTAAGATAGCCCTTTAAGAAATGCATGAAGGATTAACTAGAGGGCATATGGGTGTCAAACTAATAATGATGAAATTTTTAATTGTTGGCCTCTAATGGTCGAACCTATTTAAGGGTGCAAGGAATTATCTATGTAGGAGTGTCCCAAGTTTTAAGTATAAGCACACTATAGAGTTAAGTGTGATAGGATCTATGCAACGATTGGCTAGAGGAAGATGATATGTTGGATAAGCAAGGATATAGTTAGGCGCAAACTTAAAGCACCTAGAGGACGTTGAAGAGTGGAAGGAGGAAGACGATGCAACAAGGCCATAGGTGGAGCATTGCAGAAGGAGCTTAATAGTCAATCATAGATGAATAAGTAGGATTTTAGCCATTAGAGTCGGTGAGGCAATTGATTTAAAATCATAGTATCACAGTGAATAGTAGAGAGTCAAGCAAAAAGCCTAGTAGAACATCGAGAGCGCAGAGTTGTAATATGTATCTTTGTCTTATGAAGGTTAATGAGAATGAGTAGATGATTACTCTTGTGAATTGTGTGATCTAGTTCTATTATAATTTATTAGTGTGATTTGTTATCAACCAATCTAGCACTTGTTCAAAGCCTTCATAAGATGTGAGATAATTGTAACATATGGAAGTATTTGCCACTGTCACCTAAGAAAGTACTTCCCTTGTTTTAGTGAAGGATAGAGGTCCAACACAAGGGAGGCTTCCCTAGCAACCTCAAGGGATCCTATAGCAAGCTAAGGCAATACTACGATCCCTTATCTTGGTTACTTGATCATACCACCAACTAGGTCAATGTTCTTTAAGGTAAGGTCAAGGTGGCTTAAGCAAGGTAAGTTAAATGTGTGTGAGAGAGGGGCGTTTCTAGGACAATCAATGATAACCATTAAGCTAGAAAAGTAAAGTAAATGCCTCGAAACACTATCTATCAAAAGAAAAATAAAGGTGGTAGTAAAACTTGAACAAAAGAAGATATACTTAAGCATATAACAAGTTTATAACGACAAATAGTAAATCAGTCCTAAAATTAACAATATGTAAATGGAAAAGATACCAAATGAAAGAATTGAGACTAACAAACCATGAGCTAATGATTACTTGAAAGAAATGGTATGAAACTATGTTAAGTGAATGCAATATGACAAACCCTAATGGCTAAAAGTGCAATTAATGCAACAATTAATGATATTATAGGTGATTCCAAACAATGGATCCAAGGTGTTAAGTTAGGGATGATGATAATGAGGATGTAATGCAAATTCCTAAAAATAACACAAGTCGTTGAGAGAGAGAGAGAGAGAGAGAGAGAGAGAGAGAGAGAGAGAGAACTAGGGTTTTAGGTCACTTACAACAAGAGAAAGACTAGTGCCTTCTTAAATCATTGGGCATATGGAGTCAATGCAACAACTTCAAGGAGATTAAAAGGAAAAAAAAACTCAAGGGTTAAATTCTAGGGGGATGTATAATAACAATCTCTAATGTCGTCCTATGTCTTATATGACTTCTAACAAGAGATTGAGGTGGAAAATAGGTCAAACCCTAGAGTAGTACAATCACTAACCCTAGAATTTAAAAAATAAAGAAAAATTTAGGGGGATGTACAATCACAATCCCTAAATTTGGCCTTATTTGCTTGAACAAGCTTAAGATGAATGATAACAAGGAAGGAGATGCACAATTACAATCCTTATTAGGGTTTCAAAACAAAGTTATTCAAGGGAAATAAAATAACATGCAACTTATCAACAATTTGATAGAGCACCTACTTAAAATACCATGAATAAACATAAATAATTGGAAACAATATTTACTATAACAATTCACTATGCATGAAGAAACCCTAAATCATGAATCATCCACAAAAAAAAAGACAAGCATCCACGAGACTATTTTCTAAGAGGTGCACATAAGTAATTCATGATGAGAAAAGAGTAAAAGAAGACTATAAAAGTGATTATCCACAAGTGTGAGTTATGATTTGCTAAGGAGGAAAGCACTAGCCTTTTATACGAGGAAACGCTAGTGTGTTTCCTCTCACAAATATCCCAAAATGTAAAATGTCCATGATACAAGGTGGATAGGTCTAGGATGACCCCCAAAATAACCTCCAATACAAAGATAATATAAAAATACATCAAAATGTCCCCTCAAAAGTGGCATGTGTGAGTGTGAGAGCCTCAAAGGAAGGCGAAGTCATCCTCTAGAAGGGAAAATGAGCCTCCAAAGACCACACCTCTCCATCAAAGTGTGCAAAGCATCATCAAGGTCACATCTCCTTGTCCAAAGGTCATGTCTAATCATCATCAAGTGCCAACTCATCATTAAAAGGATGCCATCATGCTAGGTCAGCTCAAAAAACATCAAATCATGATGTCATCATCATAAGTACAACGTACAAGGGCTAGTGAATGATGTCACGAGGGAAGAAGGCTCGAAAACCTCTCCAAAGAGGTATACAATCATCTCCAAGTGCAATGTCATCCAATCAAACCTTAATATGCTCAGGGGGTGCAATGTCCAATATGTGGGCTTCCTTCCCTCTCAATGGCACATCAAGTTGTATTTTCAATATCCAAGCTCATATGTCCAACGTCTGAGGTCCAGGAGGTGTGCTAGGGAAAATCAAATCATCACAGGACCCAACGCTCTACATCAAGGGCCCATCGTCCTCTAAATAGTGCACAACGTCTTGGGCATCATCGTGAAAATGTTCTCTAAAGGAACATGTCAAGGTGCATCATGATGAAACAAGGCTCATAGAATCAGGGGAGACCAACCATTACAATATACAATAGTTATTAGAATCATACAAAGTAAGCTACAACTTCATACAAGATCCACGTAAGCAATTCACTCATGTATCTTCTTCAAACTTCACAATATCTCAAGACCTTATGAAATTTGCCAAGTTTAGGTATGGGAGTACCATCATAAGACCCTATTAGGTGTGTCAGTACCCAAGTAGAGGAGCAATTTATAAGAAATTCATCAAAATGTAAGTATAAGTGCATGAGGTGGCATGGGGTTTACTTCATGGGCATGGTGCCATTCACATGTAAGAACACGTGGCGTTCATCTCCATGAGCTCCTTTGTAGAGGGAGTGCTTCGAGGTTGAGATACCCTTTCCTCAACAGTGTGTGTATACCAAACCCCTTCTTACATTTCAATATTCTTTCTTTCTTTAGCAAGTCCCCCTTTTCAGGTTCATGCAATCATTATTTTTTCTTGCTAGGATTAAGTCCTTTTAATTTGATATGCATTAAGTGCATTAGGACTAGGGGTGATCGCCTCATATCAAGGGGGTAGAGCTCAAGCTGACCTTTCACTTTTGAATTGTTCATTTGTATCTCATTATGTAACATCCCACTCTTGCGCGCACCGAGCAAACTTATTCTTTGAGGACACTTGCTTGCAAGTGATCCAAATTATTATACTATTGGACATTTGATTATGATTATGAGATGTTATGGATTGATGATATGTTATTTTGTTGTATTGACATAGACATGTGATATTGACTCGGATTTCCTGAGTGTGTAGGATTTTGGACCTCGAGGATGTAGAGGCATCGATGAAACCCTTGGACTCCGGATCGAGTCAGGGAGTGGACTATTGGGGTTTGATTGTTGTATATATGACATTTGTGCATCTGATTAGATGATATGATTATGGATATTATTTCTGACATGATTCGTTGATGATGCAGGATGGCGATAGCTTGCCGACCAAACTCACATGTGGAGTAGAGGGGTCATGCACGACTACCAGAGACGTTGAGGGAGAGGTGTGGACAACAGCCCTGCCACAACCTACTAGCACTCCCGTCGTGGCTCGAATTGTAGGTTAACAATTACCTAGTTCGAGAAGACCCACGATTCCGTGAGGGCAGACTACGACAGTTTCTCACGAAGATTCTAAGGGGCACACAATAAGGCAGGGGCATTATTCCTTAGAGGCCCTTAGTCTCCCACAAGATCACCTAACAGAGTATTGACTACAAGGGTTTTGATGTCTACCAATTCAGTCAAGAGGCGAGTGGCACCCTTGGAGCACGTAGTGTGTCCTGAAGGGCACGTCGCGCAAGGGAAACATAATGAGGCAAGTGGCACCCTTGGAGCACCTAGTACATCTTGAAGGGTGTGTCGCGTTGTTAAATAACAAATGAATAAACCTAGACGGCCTTAGAACGATTAACATGATAAGAAATATTTAAAAACAATTTCCCTAATAACATGTTGCCCAACCTCGAAAAATAAAATCTAGGTCTAAAGTAATACTTGTGGTAAAAAAATAAAAATAATAATAATCATCAGTAATCATGTGACGAAAATGGGGTTAGAAACTTGATTAAATTATTAAAATCAAATTATTGAGGGATTTAATTTTTAAAAGGGAAATGATTGTTTTGTTACACGTGCTAATTAAAATTTATTAATTAAAAAGAAAAAGGGGAAAAAGATAATTTTCTACACTTACTAAATTGAGTTTTAGATGAAAAGGGAAAGAGGGGAATTTAAAAGAATTAGGAAACTAAGGGAAATAGGGGGAAACATAATGAAAAAGGGAAACATAAGGAAAAAGCAGAATGACCAACTTAGCAATGAATCTTGTCTTTAAAAACTTTCCAAATTAAACTCAATTAGTAAATTAGTAAGGGGGTAAGTCATTAAATTGTGTGAGGGAATATGGGGACACTTAGGAGCGATTCTAGGAATGCTTTAAGGTGGGTGAGGGAAATATGAGTAATTAAATAATAAATGAAATTAATTACTAGTGCAACGAAGGGGATGAGTGACACATGTACGGGGATGATTTTTTTGAATTAATTTTTTGAACAATAAATTAAATGGGAAATTGGGAAAGAAAATGACTTAGAAAATCTATATAAAGGAGAGAGGAGGAGGATGATGGATCTCTTCTGTTATGCATAACGTTAAGCTGCAGAATTTTAGACTTGACTAACTTAGCTTGTGGGAGTTGGGATACCCATCTTGATGAGGAGTGGTAGCTTGGACTTGTGAGACAAGTTAGGAGCGAGCTGTTCTCTGGTTTAGTGTGCGTGGCCCCTTTTCGGCTCGGGGGGCTAAGGGGGAAGAAGAGTACCCCTAGTGTTGGCTGGGAGGTACCAGTGAAGTCTCATTGGTTGGCAAGCGAGAGCGGAACAGAGCACACAGGACGACGACTCAGAGCGGATGACTTGGGCTACAATACGCTTACTTTTATTCTGTATGGTAGATTATTATTATACCTCACACTTTCATTTCCGTACTTTTAATAGGGTAAAGAAAATGTTGACTTAGCATTTCAACCGAGAACTTAAATTTCCCCATAGCCTTAAACTCGCTACTTCACTTGATTCACTTGGCATTCGATCCCTGAATGTTGTGACTGTCCTATTGGTTTTATTGATTTTTTGTGAAGAGTTGTGCTTTTACTTCGTCCTCATCCTTAGTTCGCCAGTCCAGGCCTGAGTAGTCGGCTAGGAGCCGAATCGACGATCATCACTTTGGTGCATAGCGACCTATAGATTCTAATGCCCTGCTTTTCTGTGTGTGGATGATGAGCGAAGGTGTTGCCCAATTGTCTACCCCGGTTGATTGATTGTTCCTGGTTGATGGATTCCCTTATGCCTTTTACGAATGAGTAATTCTGCGATTATTTATCCCTTCCTTCCGCGATCCACTTATTACCCTCTGGGTTTTATGAAATGATCGGTGCGTTTTTAATGAAATGTCGTCTGCATTTTTAATGCCTTTCCTGACGAATTTACTATGTGGATTTTATACATTTGGTATGTCTTTTTCTCTATGACTTTACCTCTGCACATTAATATTTTGATGAATTTATCTTGCGTAATTGCCCACTCGAATGACAGTCTATAAATGATTCTGAACTATGTTTTTTTTTGGGGTGCACTGGCTGGAGATATTACTCTGGATACTTTGCAATCTTCATTTTTGACTGCTAACATTACCCTGTTGAGTGCAAATTCATGGCGTTTTTTTTCACTGTTGGGACTCTGATTTTTATTAACAACTCAGATTTAGAACAACGATTTCATTACCCTGCTGACTGCAATAGAACTCGGCAAATGAATAGGACAACGTAATCGTAATACGTTTTTGCATATAATTTACATATGTATATTCTTTGTTTGCATTCATATTTCGATGTAGATACATTGTCTGTCTGCGCTAATATTTTAGTAGATAATGGTCTGTTACGTTAATATTTAGATGTAGATAGGATACATTTTTATTTCCTATGATTATGAATTGTTACCAGAACATTAATCATTCAATTTTTATTTAGTTTCAATACTGTTGAATAATAATTATTGTGGAGTAAAAATATAGCACATGGCTGGCCTGGCAGCGAACACATTAATTGAGACAAAAATTTTCCCTTTGGGTTGACCACGACTTAGCATTTATCTTTTTAATCTATGGACTGTGCGGGAAGTGATGTATAATCAAACAGGTAGCAAAAATGTATGTTAGCGCTCACGATTTTTCTGAAAGGTTCTGGAGGATGAGTTTATAGGTTCGGCATGTTTATGTTATATGTTTAGTATTATGCCCTAGCTATGGTATAGAAACTGAATTAAATGCCTTTCAAAAAAAAATGAAAGCAATTTGATGATAACACTCACGATTCCTTCTGAAAACCCTCAGCGATTGATGATAACACTCACGATTCTTTCTGAAACTTACACAACGATCCACTTCTAAAATTTTGATTGAGTTAACATTTGGAAACATTGGTGGAGTCAGTTTTTTTTTGTTTGAGCGAGTTCCCAGATCTGTGTTGAATCACCCCCCCTAATTTTCCAGCAGTATCAATTATTGGTAGACCACCTTGCACAGATTTAAAACACCACAATAACCTGGATAGCGATATTTATTGTTTAATTATTTTTATATTCTGCATAACGATATAATGTTTCAGAGAGAGATTGATTTCTAGAAAGATATCATAGTCATAATGACTTATGAGTTACAACTAATACAATAGTCGTGTAGAGTGTAATTTCTCCTTTGCAAGTAATTAAACCGCCTTGTATTCATCAGTGAATACTTACCCACTCTATGCGTTCTAAAGGGGCTTACTCAACACTATTTTTCCTTCACTTGGTAGAATTTCGCCCAGAATGTATGCAGGAAATTCGCTCGGCAATATGTTTTTAGCCTTCAGTGCTGGACCGCCATAACATAGACTGAATCTCCCTTTTAAAAGCTAGAATTCTGCTTAGCATTGAACTCCCTTTTTCGCTCAGCATTGTACGCTTGGCAACACTTTTAGGCTGCATTCCCTCCACCGTTATGCACACAGTAAATTCATCCACATTTAATATCTCATCCTTGTGGTAGTGAATTGATTGCACTGAGATACTTAATGCTAATTAATATATAATTGAAGCACACCGTGTTTATCTAATAGAATAGAGAACATCCACCGAATGGCATTTTTAGACGTCTTAAACATTATTATTGCTAATATTGTTAGACAACGTGCTATATCTTAATATTTGTTAATGGTGTTATATCAATAGAGTCAGATATTGTCATTGTAATGCGGTTATATATTGTTAAATTGATCAATCTAGATTAGTTAATTTAGGCAACAAGTCGATTATTTTAAGCAACTAGCGTAGATCAGTAGCTCACTTAATTTAATGGGCAATGGGTAATTGTTAATCAACGCATCTCGATGTTGTTAAGTACTTAATCTAGTTTACCTCTTGATAAATTTTATGACCTTAGTAGCTGGTTAATAGATCGCTCCTTCTCACTTAGACGTCTTGTTTAACAGATTATGGTGTTGGGGTGTTGGAGAAGTCGTGTAACAGTTGCGATTTTTCTTTTGAGTAACGTCATCTGGAGTCTTGTCGACCAATTGCTTGGGGTGTGGGCGTAGTCTTCTTGTCAGTTGTTTCGGTTCCTAGCGTGCTGGATTTTCTTGAGTCCTTGGTCCCGTTAGGTTATGTTGTGCCAAGGTTATTGATGCGTCTATCACCTGGGGACGACATGATTCCTGATGAGGGGATCACAATGCGCCCTATTGGATAGCGTTGAATGATAACTTGGTCGGAGTCGGTGCCTTCTATGTGAGTGTTGTTGAGCGTTGCAAGTTTTCTTTTGGTGCATGGGTTGAACGCCTTCATGCATTTGGTTCGCACGCCTTGAGGTTCTAGTCATTGGTTGTCAAGGCCATTGTGTCAGGAGGGAGATGTTGTCCCTTAGCTTGTAGGTGTGTTATTGTTTGTGTCGGGCGGGTAGTCATTTCTCCTTGTTGTTCTACGCATGTTTTGCCCAGTTTCTCTTATGCCAATGTGTGGAGTCCTAGTTGTCTGTTTCCTGCTCTGCAGGCGTGGTGGTTGTCGTCAGATATGTTGTTTAGCTATAATCTTTGTTGTCGTCTTGTTTAAAAAAAAATAAAAAAAATTGCACCTTCTGCTTCGCTTGTAGTCATAACGAAGCGGTCGTTACATATGGTATTAGAGCCAGGTTCAACTTGCGTCTTGGGAACACTACGAATTTCGTTGCTATGATATTTGATTATAATTTTGCTAATTATGTCGACTTGTATTCGTGCAGGTAATCATGGCTAGAGGAAGCCGCAGAGGCAGATGATGGGGTGCTAGGGGAGGAGGCGCGACCCCTCTAGTAGCATCCACGCCTGAGGGGTCTAACCCCCAGGGAGACAAACAGGTTGTCGTGCAGGAGCAAATAGCTATGGGTGATGTGGTTGGGATGATGAGGTCTTTTCAGTGCATGTCTGAGGCACTGATCAATCTTTTGGACAGAGATGAGGCCAGGGCGCTGACACCCCTTGAGGGTCCATCGTGTGCTCCGACTAGTACTGGTAGCATCCATCGCGAACTCGAGAAGGTCAAATTTCCTAAGTTCTTTGGTGCCCCGGACGGTGCAGCCGCCGAGGCATGGTTGGAGAATATGGCGATGTGCTTTGCACTTCACGACTATACCTCCAACATGAAGGTCCACATGGCGGTCTTTCAACTGAAGGGGAGCGCTCTTCTTTGGTGGAAGATGCTCCTGCCACAATTGAACATGACCATCAAAGACGTGTCATGGGAATTGTTCGAGGAACGGTTTCGAGAGAGGTACCTATTAGAGGAATTCATTGAGCATCAGCTCAATGAGTTCAACGCCGTAAGGCAGGGCGGTCGTATGGTGCCCGAGTACGAGGCTCGTTTTATGGAGTTGCTTTGGTATGCTTCGCACCTTAATACCGAGAAACTTAAGGTCAACAGGTTCTTGTTTGGCCTTAACGTCAATGTACGTGCAAGGGTTAGGATCCTGATGCCTCAAACCTTGCATGATGTCGTCCAGAAGGCCCTCATAGCAGAGGAGGATCTTATCATCGGGGGTCAGAGAAGAACTCCAGTGAGGCTAGAAGGGCAGGTGTCATTCGGTGCACTGCAACATCAGACACTAGCCAGACATACGCTAGAATATCATGGCTTCCAGAGGGGATCCACTTTCACTACACCTCAACAACATACTTCTTATAGGGGACCCTAGCATCAACAGCAGCGTCGACTGCAACAACAATAGTTTAGGCCTGTTCAACAGAACATACCAGGATTCTAGGCCGGTGGGCCGTCAGCTTCTACTTCGGGTACCAGGAGTACTGGACCGAAGAAGTGGTGTTGGACATGTGGGGAGCCACACTACAAGCGGGATTGTTGAAATAATGTAACTGTAAAGTGTATTCTTATTATTATTTGATATATTATTCATTGGATCAATCCCCATTGTGGATTGATCATGTCGGCTACTTTAAAAGGACCAAATCCCCTTTTGCGTATTAGTCATATTATAATTGTAAAAGGCAAAAGAAGAAGTTGGCCCCATAATATATCAAAGAGGCCCCGAAACATAATAAAGGTGGATATAACCACCTAGTTGGAGAAGTCGGCCATGCCAGTGAAGAGACACTTCACACGTGCCAGTCTTGTATAAATAAGGAGGCTAGCGCCTCACTTAGACACAACTCACTTGCTCATTTTATGAGACAAGTTTTAGAATTGCAGTTAGAGAAGAAGGAGAGAGAGTGGCACATATTTGGGAGAGGATCTTCTGCATTAGTTTAAGAGATGTCTTGGCATTGTATTGGCTATCTATAATAAGGAAGTTTTGCTGGGTTTTCTTCCCTTAGAGGGTTTCCCAGGATAAATGTTGTGTCTCTTGTGATTGTGTATTTTTCAGTGATCTTGTATTATGCTATTGTTATCTAATGAAATGCAAAGAACTATAATAATGGCTTAAACATTAACATGGTATCAGAGCCAAGCTGAAGGAAGCATCTTTCACAAGAGTGAAAANATCCCCATTGTGGATTGATCATGTCGGCTACTTTAAAAGGACCAAATCCCCTTTTGCGGATTGGTCATATTGTAATTGTAAAAGGCAAAAGAAGAAGTCGGCCCCAGAATATATCAAAGAGGCCCCGAAACATAATAAAGGTGATTATAACCACCTAGTTGGAGAAGTCGGCCCTACCAATGAAGAGACACTTCACACGTGCCAGTCTTGTATAAATAAGGAGGCTAGAGCCTCACTTAGACACACAACTCACTTGCTCATTTGTGAGACAAGTTTCGGAATTGCAGTTAATAGAAGAAGGAGAGAAAGTGGCGCATATCTGGGAGAGGATCTTTTGCATTAGTTTAAGAGATCTCTTGGCATTGTATTGGCAATCTATAATAAGGAAGTTTTGCTGGGTTTTCTTCCCCTAGAGGGTTTCCCAGGATAAATGTTGTGTCTCTTGTGATTGTGTATTTTTCAGTGATCTTGTATTATGCTATTGTTATCTAATGAAATGCAAAGAACTATAATAATGGCTTAAACATTAACACTATAGCTGCTTCAAAATCCTGTAAAATAATTTTGAAATTTTTTCCTTCTCGAATAGAGGCCTCGCCCATTGACATTGTGTCATCCATAAATTGAGAATGAGGGACAAGATGTAATCATGAAAATCCTTACTTCTTTTATCATTCCTTTCTCTTGAGCTCTGGAAACGGTTCTTCCAAGGCTTACATTAGAAGGATGAAGAGGTTGAAAGGAGAAAGGGAACATCCCTATCTAAGACCCCTTGAGGATTTGAAGAAAGAGGAAGGGCCACCATTGATTAAAACAACAAAGGAGGTAGTAGATATACAGTTCATCACCCATTGAATCCAGCTATGTGATAAGCCAGATATTACCGGGATTTCTTGAAGGAAACTCCAGCTAACCCTATCATAATCCTTTGCTAAAGAAAGTTTCAATAGCATCCTATCTTTCTTCTGAGCTTTTAGGGAGTGGATAGCTTCCTACACAATTACCAAACAATCTAAAATTTGTATACCAACAATAAACCCACCTTGCTCCTCTAAGATAAGGTTTTGTAGGAGGGGTTTAAGCCTTAGAGCCATTATCTTAGTAATGATTTTGTAAACTATATTACTAAGAGAGATAGGCCTGAAGTTGTTAAAGGATGAGGCATTGGCTAAGGTAGAGTTCAACACCTTCAACATTGTGGAAGTTGATCAAGATTCCTGTGTTTGCCTGGAGAAGATCAAATTTGATGATTTCCCAAGCAACTTGGAAGAAGTTAGTAGTGAAGCCATCAAGACCAGGGCCTTGTCTTTTTCCAAAGAGAAAACCACATCATGGAGTTCTTGTTTAGAGATAGGAGCATGTGAATTCTCAGTGTCCTCTTAGGACACCAAGTTGAGAATGGTGGATAGAACACATCCTCATGCTTCTTGGTAGAAAGATTTGTGTTCCTTAAGAAGGGAACTGAAATAATTTACCAATTYTGTACATAAACTGTTGTTACCATAGATAATCTCTCCAGAGCCCATGAGATATTGGCAATATGATTATAGGTCCTCCTTCTTAGACAGGCTGTATGAAATAATTTGGGATTTCAATCACCATCTTTAAGCCATTAGATTCAAGACTTTTGGTGCCAATAAGTTTCCTCCTAATAATTTTCTTCCAATTAGGAGATCAGCTCAGCTTCTTTACCTTGCAGTTCTGTTGTTAGCCCTTCTTCTTCTATAATTACTTGGATGGAGTCCATGTGTTGTTCCAACTCTTATTTCTCTTTGAAAATGTTGCCAAACACTTCTCAATTCCATGTTTTGAGTTGAGATTTGAGGTATTGCAATATTTTTGTAGATTGTAAAGAGTTTGATCCTTTTACTTGGTATTCTGATTACCATTCTTGGATTCAAGTGAGGAAGTCAAGGTGGGAGATGCACTTCTGCCCAAATATGAAAGGTATAGTATGGGGTTTGTCCTCTTTGTCAATATTTATGGTAATTTCTTGGTTGTGAAGGTACATCTTATTTAAGGGCTCTCACTTTATTCTTGCATATTCTGAAATTTTGTTTTGGACTAATTAATAATTATGGCACATCTATGATGGCTCAATTACTTCTTCTCCATCATATTCAAATCCTCTTGTTCTAAAGCTTCCCTAACTCCATAGCCCAATTGGATAGGCACCAATCTATTGATATTATGGTAGTTGCAGGAGGTATTTACCTCCACGTGTAAACCTGACGAGAATAGAATACTCCAGAAAGCAAGAAGAAACCCTAATGAGTTGGCTAATAACCCTAGAAGACTTGTCGGCTCAAGAGGATAATTTATATT
>SNQJ01S0002215.1:92271-132491 GCA_010110895.2 Picea sitchensis
ATGGGAGCTTCTAAGTGACCCCATAGCTTATGCAAGTCACCTTCTTCTCTTCCAATGATGATTGCTTCATTTACGGTCTCTCCTTTAGCACGTTGCCTTCTGCAACCTTCGCTATAATTTCCTCATGTGACCTGGAGCAAGGTCAACAAAACAACAAGAAAGAATAATACCCTTCTTGATTATATAAAGCAATAACATGAACAATCATCACAGTAGCTCCTTTAGAGCTATCACTTATAATTTATCTGAAGCAAAGATTAAAGGTAAGGAATACAATACGAAATGAGGTCAAAACTCTCGTAGTGTTGTGACCAAGCATTCTTCCATGGCAACCTGGAACTAACACACGAGGATTCTCCTAGAGGAGGTGTTAGTTGTATCAGGCAAAGTATTTACCTCTATATGCTCACATGTTATCAAGTATAATACTTTACGATGACTGCTATCTCAATTATAGTCATCAGTTTATCATGTGTACCTTTGGATCTTATTAATCTTGATTAATCAAACATGGAGCCTTGTCCTCAAGAATGAGTGCTTGCTTTTCTTCCAGTTCTCCTTCACTCAAGTGACGAGTGCTTTCTTCAACCTGTCTGATGTACTAAGACAATAAGATATCTTGATAGAGGGTTAGGTTAGAGGATAAGCTCTATGATCAACTTTTAATCCTTCTAATAATTTGATCATAGCTTCAACATGCAACACTGATTAAGATAATGTCATGACAAATAGATGTATATCAGAATAGTCACACCTGGGTTGCATCATTCCTCTAAATGTGTTGGATCTTGAGATCCTTTTGGATCTATGGAAAGAGATCCCTTCTCCTGCAAATACTCTTTAGGGTTTAACCATTAAACATATGTAAGTACATACCTCTGATAACATTTGCAGGTAGTAGCTCCATCTGGTAGCAACGATAATCATTGCCAACTCTTGAGAAAACTTCAAGGGTGATTGCAACTAGTTCTACAACTGCAACTGCAACTGGTACTGCAACTGCAACTGGTTCTGAGACTGCAACTGCAAATACAACTTAGGGTTTTATGAGGAAACCCTAATTTTTCAAACTTCGAATTTTGAAATTCTGATCTAAGGGATAGATGCGTTGAGCTGAGGCGAGTTAGCTGGTGCAGTCGAAATTTCGAAAATCCAACTTTTAACCCCTCAAACTTGATCTGCGGATTTCTGGACTTGTGCTTCTGGTTTTCTGGTACTTTTGGTACTTTGGTACTTCTGGTACTTCTGATACTCTGGTGCTTCTGGTTTTCTGGTAGATCTAGCCACTGAAAAGGTGCGCTAATGGTGCCAAAATGATCCTTGGGGGAGGGCACAACTTTCTAGGTGGTTTTGGAGCTGAAAAGCTTCACTTTTGAAAAACCCTAATTTGTAGGTATTGCAACAATGACGTTTTTCCTCTTGCGAAATATGCTTCCTTTATCTTGGCTCTGATACCATGTTAATGTTTAAGCCCTTATTACAGATGTTTGCATTTCATTAGATAACAATAGCATAATCCAAGATCACTGAGAAATACATAATCACAAGAGACACAACATTTATCCTGGGAAACCCTCTAGGGGAAGAAAACCCAACAAAACTTCCTTAATATAGATAGCCAATACAATGCCAAGAGATCTCCATGCTAAAACAAAAAGTCCTCTCGAAGATACACGCCACTCTCTCTCTCCTTTGCGGGTAACAGATCATAACTTGTCTCTCAAACTGAGTAAGTGAGTTATGTTCAAATGAGGCGCTAGCCTCCTTTATTTATACAAGTTCTGGCACGTGTGAAGTGTCTCTTCATTGGCAGGGCCGACTTCTCAATCTGGGTGGGTAAACCCACCTTTATTATATTTCTAGGTCTCGTAATTAACTGCTAGGGCCGACTTCTTATTCTGCCTATTACAATTGTCTTTTGACCAATCTGCAAAAGGGGATTTGGTCCTATTACAATATTCGACATGATCAATCCACAATGGGGATTGATCCTATGAATAAAATATCAATAATAATAAGAATACTCTTTGCAGTTACATTATTTATGGAATGGCCCGCGCCGATGAATGTCCCAGAAGTGCGTAGCTTCATGGGTTTAGAAGGATACTATTGACGATTCTTCGAGGGATTTTTGAAGATAGTAAGCCCGATTACGGAGTTACCGAAGAAGAACAAGAAGTTTGTTTGGATCAACAAATGCGTGGAGGAATTTCGGAGGCTCAAGGAACTATTGACAACAACACCGATACTAAAGGTCCCTAACATGGATGCAGACTTCTTGGTATGCACTGACGCATCAAAGGAAGGTTTAGGCAGAGTCTTGATGCAAGACGATTGAGTGATCACTTACATCTCAAGGAAACCGAGAAGGCATGAGGAGAACTATGCGACACACGATTTGGAGTTGTTATCCATTGTATATACCTTGAAGGTTTGGAGACACTACCTTGTTGGACGAAAATTTGAACTAAAGACGGACCACTGTGGACTAGATCACATCTATATGCAAAGCGACCTGAATGCGCGACAATGACGTTGGTTGGAATTACTTAGCAAGTACGATTTCGAGATTTCTTACATAAAAGGAACAGTGAACCGAGTGGCAGATGCATTGAGTTGGAGACAACACATCTTTTCGGTGTTGCCACTTCAGAAGAATCTACGTGAAAAGATTCTAACTTTATAGCGCGACGATGACTGGTACAAAGAGGTCAAGGATTTTATCAAACAAAACACAATGATGGCACCAAGATTTGAAGGATTTATGTTTGACGACAATGGACTATTGAGGTTTAAAAATTGGGATTTACGTACCACCGAACGACGAGTTGAGGAGTTTGATCCTAAACGAGGCTCACAGAGCAGTATACATGGCTCACCCGGGAGTCACGAAGATGAGGGCGGACCTTAAACACTTATTCTTCTAGAAAGGAATGAAGGAAAACATAGTCAACAATGTGGACAGATGTCTAGAATGTCAGTAGGTAAAGGCTGAAGATAGACACCCAACAAGATTACTACAATCACACGCTATTCCAGAATCGAAATGGGAGGTCATTTCGATGGATTTCATTGTTGGATTGCCACTGATGACAAGGAGACATGACTCGATTTTTGTGGTAGTCGACACTCTGACAAAGAGTGCTCATTTTATTCCTGTGCGTATGACGTATCAGGCACCTGACATAGCTAGAGTTTTCATCAGTGAGATTGTGAGGCTGCATGGCGTGCCTAAGAGGATTATATCTGATCGAGGATCAGTGTTTATTGAATGATTTTGGACTAGTTTCCAAGAGGCCTTGGGAACCCAAGTTAACTTTAGTACTGCGTATCACTCGGAGACTGACAGGTAGACCGAAAGAACGAACCAGACCTTGGAAGACATATTGCGCATGTACGTGATGGACCAACATCAGCGTTGGGAAGAATTCTTGCCACTGGTAGAATTCGCTTATAACAACAATTACCAAAACACCATTAAGATGGTGCCTTTCGAGTTTCTTTATGGCCGATCGTGTCAGACGCCTTTGAGTTAGGATCAGCTTGAGGATAGGGTCCTGGTGGGACGAGAAGCGATCCAAGAAATGGAAGATCAAATGCAAACAATAAGACAAAGGATCAAAGAAGTGCAGGATCGACAATAGAGTTATGTCGATGCGCACCGCGTAGACCGTAGTTACGAAGTTGGCGATCGAGTCTTCTTGCGGGTAAAAATGCATAAGAGTTCGATCAATTTTGGAAAGGGAGCTAAAATCTCTCCTAGGTTCGTGGGATCTTTCGAGATTGTGAAGAGGAAGGGACCCGTGGCTTATCGACTAGCCTTGCTTGATTCTTTGAGGCGTATGCACGATGTTTTTCACGTATCTGTTTTGAGACATTATATTAGTGATCCTACACATGTTATTGTCATGAGTTCCTTGCAGGTATCAGACGAGGGGGCGCTCACGGCTGAGCCGATCCGCATCCTGGATCATCGCACCCGACAGCTACAACGTCAAATAGTAGATCAAGTCAAGGTCTATTGGGACAACTATAGTCTGCGCTCGATGACCTAGGAGGACACATTGGTAACATTGGTGGAGTTAGTTTTTTTTTGTTTGAGCGAGTTCCCCGATCCATGTTGAATCACCCCCCCTAATTTTCTAGCAATATCAATTGTTGGTAGACCGCCTTGCATAGATTTAAAATACCACAATAACCTGGATAACGATATTTATTGTTTAATTATTTTTATATTCTGCATAATGATATAATGTTTCAGAGAGAGATTGATTTCCAGAAAGATATCATAGTCAGAACGATTTATGAGTAATATCTAATAAGTAGTCGTGTAGAGTGTAATTTCTCCTTTGCAAGTAATTAAACCGCCTTGTATTCATCAACGAATACTTACCCACTGGATGCGTTCTAAAGGGGCTTACTCAACACTATTTTGCCTTCACTTGCTAGAATTTCACCCAGAATGTATGTAGGAAATTCACTCGGCAATATATTTTTAGCCTTCAGTGCTGGACCGCCATAACGTAGACCGAATCTCCCTTTTAAAATCTAGAATGTCGCTCAGCATTGAACTCCCTTTTTCGCTCAACATTGTATGCCTGACAACACTTTTAGGCTGCGTTCCCTCCACCATTATGCACACAATAAATTCATCCACATTTAATTGCCTAGCCTTGTGGTAGCGAATTGATTGCACTGAGATACTTAATGCTAATTAATATATAATTGAAGCACTACGTGTTTATCTAATAGAATAGAGAACATCCACCAAATGACATTTTTAGACAACGTCTTAAACATTATTATTGCTAATATTGTTAAACAATGTGCTATATCTTAATATTTGTTAATGGTGTTATATCAATAGAGTTAGATATTGTCATTGTAATGTGGTCATATATTGTTAAATTGATTAATCTAGATTAGTTAATTTAGGCAGCAAGTCGATTATTTTAAGCAGCTAGCGTAGATCAATAGCTCACTTAATTTAATGGGCAGTGGGTAATTGTTAATCAACGCATCTCAATGTTGTTAAGTACCTAATCTAGTTTACCTCTTGATAACTTTTATGACCTTAGTAGCTGGTTAATGGATCGCTCCTTCACACTTAGACATCTTGTTTAACATATTATGGTGTTGGGGTGTTGAAGAAGTCGAGTAACAGTTGCGTTTTTCTTTTGAGTAACGTCATCTGGAGTCTTATCGACTGGTTTCTTGGGGTGTGGGAGTAGTCTTCTTGTCATTTGTTTCGACTCCTAGTGCGCTGGATTTTCTTGAGTCCTTGGTCCTGTTAGGTTATGTTGTGCCAAGGTTATTGACGCGTCTATCACCTGGGGATGACATGATTCCCGATGAGGGGATCATGGCGCGCCCTATTGGATAGCAGCGAATGATAACTTGGTTAGAGTCGGTGCCTTCTGTGCGAGTGTTGTTGAGCGTTGTAAGTTTACTTTTGGCACATGGGTTGAACACCTTCACGTGTTTGGTTTGCGTGCCTTGAGGTTCTAGCCATTGGTCATCAAGGTCGTTGTGTCGGGAGGGGGATGTTGTCCCTTAGCTTGTAGGCATGGTCTTGTTTGCGTCGGGCGGGTAGTCGTTTCTCCTTGTTGTTCTATGCATGTTTCGCCCAGTTTCTCTTGTGACACTGTGTGGAGTCCTAGTTGTCTATTGCATGTTCTGCGGGCGTGGTGCTCGCCGTCAGATGTGTTGTTTAGCTGTAATCGTTGTTGTCATCCTGTTTTAATAAAAAATGCACCTTCTGCTTTTCTTGTAGTCGTAACGAAGGGGTTGTTACATATGGTATCAGAGCTAGGTTGAACTCGTGACTTGGGAGCACTATGGCTTTCGTTATTATGATATTTGATTATAATGTTGCTAATTAAGTCGACTTGTATTCATGCAGGTAATCATGGTTAGAGGACGTTGTGGAGGCAGATGACGGGGTGCTAGGGGAGGAGGCGAGACGCCTCCATTAGCATCCACGCCTAAGGGGTCTAATGCCCAAGGAGATGAATAGGTTGTCAGGCATGAGCAGATAGCGGTGGGTGATGTGGTTGGGTTGATGAGGTCTTTTCAATGCATGTCTGAGGCACTGATCAGTCGTTTGGACAGAGATGAGGCTAGGGCGCTGGCACCCCCTGAGGGTCCACCGCGCGCTCCAGCTGGTACTGATAGCATCCGCCGTGAACTCGAGAAGGTCAAATTTCTCGAGTTCTTTGGTGCCCCGGACGACGCAGCCACCGAGGCATGGTTGGAGAATATGGCGATGTGCTTTGCACTTCGCGACTATACCTCCAACATGAAGGTCTGCATGGAGGTATTTCAATTGAAGGGGAGCGATCTTCTTTGGTGGAAGATGCTACTGCCAAAATTGAACATGACCGTCGAAGATGTGTCATGGGAACTATTCGAGGAACAGTTCCGAGAGAGGTACCTATCAGAGGAATTCATTGAGAGTCAGCTCAACAAGTTCAACGCCTTAAGACAGGGTAGTCATACGGTGCCCGAGTACGAGGCTCGTTTTATGGAGTTGCTTCAGTAAGCTCCACACCTTAATACCGAGAAACTTAAGGTCAACAGGTTCTTATTTGGCCTTAACGTCAGAATACGTGCAAGGGTTAGGATCCTAATGCCTCAAACCTTGCATGATGTCATCCAGAAGGCCCTCATAGCAGAGGAGGAGCTCATCTGCGGGGGTCAGAGCAGGACTCTAGCTAGGACGACAGGGCAGGTGTCATCCGGTGCACTGCAGCATTAGACACCAGCCAAACATATGCCAGGATATCGTGGCTTCCATAGGGGATCCACTTTCACTACACCTCAATGACCAACGCCTCAACAATGGACTCCTTACAGGGGACCCCAACTTCAGCAGCAACGTCGACCGCAACAACAATAGTTTAGGCCTGTTTAGCAGAACAGACCAGGATTCTAGGCCGGTGGGCCATCAACTTATACTTGGGGTACCAAGAGTACTGGACTAAAGAAAGGGTGTTGGACATGTGGGGAGCCACACTACTAGTGCAACTGCCTAGTGGAGAGGACTAGAGCGTCTGGATCAGCCGGACCCACTACCGTGGGAGATTTGGGCAAGGCCCATCGGATTCATGCAGCAGTGAATAACCGCCAGGTAGAGCACCAATCGACTGTGCTCGAGACGTCAGGTACCGTCTCTGACCAGACCCTTAGTGTTTTGATAGATCTTGGTGCTACCGAGAGTTTCATTTCTAGTGCAGCACTAAAAAGGATTAAGGTAAAGGTAGTCGAACAGGTTGAGTTTAGCTTTGTATAGATGGCTTCGGGAACCAAACAAAAGGTCGGAGGCAAGTTTACGAGCTGTACCCTTAACCTGGGAGAGTTTGTCACCATAGCCAACCTGTATGTGATGATCTTAGGATCTTATTACATCGTGATCGGTATGGACTGGTTGGAATCGCATGAGGTGATACTCAACTGTAATACGAAATGGTTGAGCTTGGTTGATGATGAGGGACAGAGACGCATGATTGTAGGACGGAACCAAGGAGTTTCCTTGAGGTTCATCTCTTACTTGCAGTTACGGAAGAGCATGCGCAAGGGATGTAATATTTATGCGATCCTTGTGTTAAATGAGAAGGGAGTAGCGAATGGTCTAGAACACCTTCTTGTGGCGAGAGAGTTTGCAGACGTCTTCCCGGAGGAGTTACTTGGGATGCCGCCGGAGTGGGAATTGGAATTTACCATAGACCTAAAATCGAGGACTGAACCAATAGCGAGAACGCCTTATCGTATGTCAACCCCGAAGTTACAAGAGTTGAGAATGCAACTGAAGGAGTTGTTGGACCTGGGACTTATATGTCCAAGTGTGTCACCGTGGGGTGTGCCTGCTATTTTCATACAAAATAAGGATGGGTCGTGGAGACTCTGCATTGACTACCGTCAATTAAACAAGGCAATGATCAAGAATCAATATCCACTGCTAAGGATGGATGATTTGTTCGATCAGAGGAAGGGTGCGACAGTGTTTTCCAAGATCGATTTGTGATCAAGGTATCACCAGTTGCGGATCAAGGAGGATGAAGTCCCTAAGATCACCTTTAAGACGAGGTTTGGACATTACGAGTTTATTGTTTTACCATTTGGACTGATAAACGCCCTAGGGGTATTTATGAGTTTGATGAACAAGGTGTTCCACGAGTACTTGGACAAGTTCTTCCAAGTATTCATTAACGATATTTTGATTTACTCTCGGATGACGAAGGAGCATGACGAGCACTTGTGCTTGGTATTACAGTGTCTGCGAGAGCACAAATTGTATGGGACATTGTCCAAATGCTCGTTTTACCAATCAAAGATTCACTACTTAGGGCATTTCATCTCCGACGAAGGTATCACCATGGATCCAACAAAGGTCGAGGCTTTTATGGAATGGCATGCGCCGACGAATGTCCCAGAAGTGCGTAGCTTCATGGGTTTAGCAGGATACTATTGACGATTCGTCGAGGGATTTTCAAAGATAGCAAGCCTGATTAAGGAGTTACAGAAGAAGAACAAGAAGTTTGTTTGGACCGAGAAGTGCGTGGAGGCATTTCAGAGGCTCAAGGAGCTGTTGACAACAACACCGATACTATAGGTCCCTGACATGGACACAAACTTCTTGGTATGCACTGACACATCCAAGGAAGGCTTAGGCGGAGTCTTGATGCAAGACGGTCGAGTGATCGCTTACATCTCGAGGAAACTGAGAAGGCATGAGGAGAAATATGCGACACACGATTTGGAGTTGTTATCCATTGTATATGCCTTGAAGGCTTGGAGACACTACCTTGTTGGACAAAAAATTGAACTAAAGACGAACCACTCTGGACTACAACACATCTTTACACAAAGCGACTTGAACGTGCGACAACGACATTGGTCGGAATTGCATAGCGAGTACGATTTTGAGATTTCTTACATAAAAGGAACAATGAACTGAGTGGCATATGCATCGAGTTGGAGACCACACATCTTTTCGGTGTTGCCACTTCAGACGAATCTACGTGAAAATATTCTAACTTTACAACGTGACGATGACTGGTACAAAGAGGTCAAGAATTTTATCGGACAAAACACAATGATGGTACCAATATTTGAAAGATTTGCGTTTGACGACGATGGACTATTGAGGTTTAAAAATTGGATTTACGTACCATCAAATGACGAGTTGAGGAGCTTGATCCTAAACGAGGCTCACAGAGAAGTATACAAGGCTCACCCGAGAGTCACGAAGATGAGGGTGGACCTTAAACCCTTATTCTTCTGGAAAGGAATGAAGGCAGACATAGTCAACTATGTGGCCAGATGTCTAGAATGTTAGCAGATAAAGGTTGAACATAGACACCCAATAGGATTACTAAATCCACACACTATTCTGAAATTGAAATGGGAGGTCATTTTGATGGATTTCATTGTTGGATTGCCACTGACTGGAAGGAGACATGACTCAATTTTTGTGGTAGTCGACACTCTAACGAAGAGTGCTCATTTTATTCCAGTGCATACGACGTATCAGGCACCTGACATAGCCAGAGTTTTCATCAGTGAGATTGTGAGGCTGCATGGCGTGCCTAAGAGAATTATATCCGATCGAGGATCGATGTTTACTGGACGATTTTGGACTAGTTTCCAAGAGGCCTTGGGAACCCAACTTAACTTTAGTACTGCGTATCACCCGGAGACTGATGGACAGACCGACCGAATGAACCAGACCATGGAAGACATGTTGCGCATGTACGTGATGGACCAATTGAAGCATTGGGAAGAATTCTTTCCACTAGTAGAATTTACTTATAACAACAATTACCAAAGCACCATTAAGATGGCGCCTTTCGAGTTTCTTTACGGGTGACCGTGTCAGACGCCTTTGAGTTAGGATTGGCTTGAGGATAGGGTCTTGGTGGGACCAGAAGCGATCCAAGAAATGGAAGATCAAATGCAAACAATAAGACAAAGGATCAAAGAAGCGCAAGATCGACAGAAGAGTTATGCCGATGCACACCGCGTAGACCGTAGTTACGAAGTTGGTGATCGAGTCTTCTTGAGGGTAAAACCGCATAAGAGTTCGATCAAGTTTGGAAAGGGAGCTAAACTCTCTCCTAGGTTCATGGGACCTTTCGAGATTTTGGAGAGGAAGGGGCCCGTGGCCTATCGACTAGCCTTACCTGATTCTTTGAGGCGTATGCACGATGTTTTTCACGTATCTGTTTTGAGACATTATATTAGTGATCCTACATATGTTATTGACATGAGTTCCTTGCAGGTATCGGACAAGGGGGCGCTCATGGCTGAGTCGATCGACATCCTGGATCATCGCACCCGACAACTACGACGTCGAACAGTAGATCAGGTCAAGGTCCAGTGGGACAACTATAGTTCGCAGTCGACGCCCTGGGAGGACGCATATGATATGCGCCAATAGTTTCCATTTTTGTTTGATAGATAGACTTTTGACATTGTGATACACATTATTTTGACACTTATTTACTGTGAAAGATGGGATGAAGTTTAGACCAAGAGGGGGTGTATGTAACATCCCGCTCTTGCACGCACTGAGCAAACTTATTCTTTGAGAACACTTGCTTGCAAGTGATCCAGATTATTATACTATTGGACATTTCATTATGATTATGAGACGTTATGGATTGATGACATGTTATTTTGCTGTATTGACATAGACAGGTGCTATTGACTCGGATTTCCTGAGTGTGTACGATTTTGGACCTCGAGGATGCAGAGGCATCGATGAAACCCTTGGACTCCAGATCGAGTCAGGGAGTGGACTATTGGGGTTTGATTGTTGAATTTATTACATTTGTGCATCTCATTAGATGATATGATTATAGAAATTATTTCTTACATGATTTGTTGATGATGTAGGCTGATGATAGCTTGCCAACCAGACTCACATGTAGAGTAGAGGGGTCATGCACGACTACCAGAGACGTTGAGGGAGAGGTGTGGACAATAGCCCTGCCACAAGCTACTAGCACTCCCGCCGTGGCTCGAACTGTAGGTTAACGATTACCTATTTCGAGAAGACCCGCGATGTCGTGAGGGCAGACTGCGACAGTCGCTCACGATGATTGTAAGGGGCGCGCAATAAGGCAGGGGCCTTATTCCTTAGAGGCCCTTAGTCTCCCAAAAGATCACCTGGCGGAGTATTGACTCTAGGGGTTTTTGATGTCTACCAAGTCAGTCAAGAGGCGAGTGGCACCCTTGGAGCACGTAGTGTGTCCTGAAGGGAACGTCGCGCAAGGGAAACATAATGAGGCGAGTGGCACCCTTGGAGCACCTAGTGCGTCCTGAAGGGCACGTCGCATTGTTAAATAATAAATGAATAAACCTAGATGGCCTTAGAACGAATAACGTGATAAGAAATATTTAAAAACTATTTCCCTAATAAAATGTCGTCGAGCCTCAAAAATTAAAATCTAGGTCTAAAGTAATACTTGTGGTAAAAAAAATAAAAATAGTAATCATTATTAATCATGTGACGAAAATGGGGTTAGAAACTTGATTAAATTATTAAAATCAAATTATTGAGGGATTTAAAATTTTAAAAGGGAAATTATTGTTTTGTTACACATGCTAATTAAAATTTATTAATAAAAAAGAAAAGGGGGAAAAAGATAATTTTCTACACTTACTGAATTGAGTTTTAGATGAAAAGGGAAAGAGGGAAATTTAAAAGAATTAGGAAACTAAGGGAAATAGGGGGAAACATAAAGAAAAAGGGAAACATAAGGAAAAAGCAGAATGACCAACTTAGCAAGGAATCTTGCCTCTAAAAACTTTCGAAATTAAACTCAACTAGTAAATTAGTAAGGGGGTAAGTCATTAAATTGTGTGAGGAAATATGGGGACACCTAGGCGCAATTCTAGGAATTCTTTAAGGTAGGTGAGGGAAATAGGAGTAATTAAATAATTAATGAAATTAATTTCTAGTGCAATGAAGGGGATGGGTGACACATGTACGGGGATGATTTTTCTGAATTAAATTTTTGAACAATAAATTAAATGGGAAATTGGGAAATAAAATGACTTAGAAAATCTATATAAAGGAGGGAGGAGGAGGAGGATGGATCTCTTATGTTATCCGTACCCTTACGCTACAGAATTTTAGATTTGAATAACTTAGCTTGTGGGAGTTGGGATACCCCACTCGGTGAGGAGTGGTAGCTCGACATTGCGAGGCGCGCTGGGAGCTATTTGTTCTATGGTTTAGTGTGCGTGGCCCCTTTACGGCCCAGGGGGCTAAGGGGGAAGAAGAGTACCCCTAGCATTGGCTGGGAGGTACCGGTGAAGTCTCATTGGTCGGCAAGCGGGAGTGGCATGGAGCGTATGGGACGACGACTCAGAGCGGACGACTTGGGCTACAACATGCTTACTTTTATTCTGCATCGTAGATTATTATTATACCTCACGCTTTCATTTCTGTACTTTTAATTGGGTAAAGAAAATGTTGACTTAGCATTTTAACCGAGAACTTAAATTTCCCCATAGCCTTAAGCTCGCTGCTTCACTTGATTCCCTTGGCATTCGATCTCTGGATGTTGTGACTGTCCTACTGGTTTTATTGATTTGTTATGAAGAGTTGTGGTTTTACTTCGTCCTCATCCTTAGTTCGTCAGTCCACGCTTGAGAAATCGACCAGGAGCCAAATCAATAGTCGTCACTTCGGTGCATAGCAACCTATAGATTCTAATGTCCTGCTTTTATGTGTGTGGATGATGAGCAAAGGTGTTGCCCAATTGTCTACCCCGGTTGATTGATTGTTCTTGGTTGATTGATTGACTTGTGCCTTTTGCGAATGAGTAATTCTACAATTGTTTATCCCTTCCTTCCGTGATCCGCTTATTACCCTATGCGTTTGATGAAATGATCAATGCGTTTTTAATGAAATGTCGTTTGCGTTTTTAATGTCTTTCCCGACGAATTTTTTGTGTGGATTTTATACATTTGGTATGCCTTTTTCTCTGCGACTTTACCTCTACACATTAATATTTTGATGAATTTAGCTTGCGTAATTGCCCACTCGAATGACATTCTATAAATTATTCTAGACTGTGTTTATTTTGGGGTGTATTGGCTAGAGATATTACTTTGGATACTTTTCAATCTTCATTTTTTACTGCTAACATTACCCTGTTGAGTGAAAATTCGAGGTGTTTTGTTTTCACTGTTGGGACTGCGATTTTTATTAACAACTCAGCTTTAGAACCATGATTTCATTATCCTGTTGATTGCAATAGAACTCGACAAATGAATGGGACATCGTAATTGTAATACATTTTTGCATATAATTTACAGATGTATATTCTCTGTTTGCGTTCATATCTCGATGTAGATTTTCGATGTAGATACATTGTCTGTCTGCGCTAATATTTCAGTAGATAATGGTCTATTTGCATTAATATTTAGATGTAGATAGGATACGTTTTTATTTCCTATGATTATGAATTGTTACCAGAACATTAATCATTCATTTTTTATTTAGTTTCAATATTGTTGAATAATAATTACTATGGAGTAAAAATATAGCATATGGCTATGCCTGGCAGCGAACACATTAATTGAGACGACGATTTTCCCTTTGGGTTGACCATGACTTAGCATTTATATTTTTAATCTATGGACTCTGCGGGAAGTGATGTATAATCAAACGGGCAACAAAAATCTATGTTAGCACTCACGATTTTTCTGAAAGGTTCTGGAGGATGAGTTTATAGGTTCGGCATGTTTATGTTATATGTTTAGTATAATACCCTAGCTATGGTATAGAAACTGACTTAAATGCCTATAAAAAAAAATCAAAGTGATCTGATGATAACACTCACGATTCCTTCTGAAAACCCTCAGTGATTGATGATAGCACTCACGATTCTTTCTGAAACTTACACAACGATCCACTTCTAAACTTTTGATTGAGTTAGCATTTGGTAACATTGGTGGAGTCAACTTTTTTTTGTTTGAGCGAGTTCCAAGATCCGTGTTGAATCACCCCCCTAATTTTCCAACAATATCAATTGTTGGTAGACCGCCTTGCACAGATTTAAAAGACCACAATAACCTGGATATCAATATTTATTGTTTAATTATTTTTATATTCTGCATAACGATATAATGTTTCAGAGAGAGATTGATTTCCATAAATATATCATAGTCATAACGATTTATGAGTTATAGCTAATACAGTAGTCATGTAGAGTGTAATTTCTCCTTTGCAAGTAATTAAACCGGCTTGTATTCATCAACGAATACTTACCCACTTGATGTGTTCTAAAGGGGCTTACTCAACACTATTTTTCCTTCACTTGCTAGAATTTCGCCCAGAATGTATGCAGGAAATTCGCTCGGCAATATATTTTTAGCCTTCAGTGCTGGACCGACATAACGTAGACTAAATCTCCCTTTTAAAATCTAGAATGTCGCTAAGCATTGAACTCCCTTTTTCACTCAACATTGTATGCCTAGCAACAATTTTAGGCTGCATTCCCTCCATCGTTATGCACACAATAAATTCATCCACATTTAATTGCCTAGCCTTGTGGTAGTGAATTGTTTGCACTGAGATACTTAATGCTAATTAATATATAATTGAAGCACAACGTGTTTATCTAATAGAATAGAGAACATCCACCGAATGGCATTTTTAGACGTCTTAAACATTATTATTGCTAATATTGTTAGACAACGTGTTATATCTTAATATTTGTTAATGGTGTTATATCAATAGAGTTAGATATTGTCATTGTAATGCGTTTATATATTTTTAAATTGATTAATCTAGATTAGTTAATTTAGGCAACAAGTTGATTATTTTAAGCAGCTAGCATAGATCAATAGCTCACTTAATTTAATGGGCAGTGGGTAATTGTTAATCAATGCATCTCGATGTTGTTAAGTACCTAATCTAGTTTACCTCTTGATAAATTTTATGACCTTATTAGCTGGTTAATAGATCGCTCCTTCACACTTAGACGTCTTGTTTAACAGATTATGGTGTTTGGGTGTTGGCGAAGTCGTGTAACAGTTGCGCTTTTTCTTTTGAGTAACGTCATCTAAAGTCTTGTCGACTGATTGCTTGGGGTGTGGGTGTAGTCTTCTTGTCAGTTGTTTCGGCTCCTAGTGCGCTGGATTTTCTTGAGTCCTTGGTCCCGTTAGGTTATGTTGTGCCAAGGTTATTAACGCGTCTATCACCTAGGGACTGCATGATTCATGATGAGGGGATCATGGCACGCCCTATTGGATAGCGACGAATGATAACTTGGCCGGAGTTGGTGCCTTCCGTGCGAGTGCTGTTGAGCGTTGTAAGTTTGTTTTTGGCACATGGGTTGAACGCCTTCATGTGTTTGGTTCGCGCCCCTTGAGGTTCTAGTCATTGGTCGTCAAGGCCGTTGTGTCGGGAGGGGGATGTTGTCCCTTAGCTTGTAGGCATGGTCTTTTTTGCGTCGGGCGGGTAGTCATTTCTCCTTTTTGTTCTACGCATGTTTTGCCCAGTTGCTCTTGTGCCAGTGCGTGGAGTCCTAGTTGTTTGTTGCATGTTCCGCGGGCGTGGTGCTCGCCGTCAGATGTGTTGTTTAGCTGTAATTGTTGTTGTCATCCTGTTTTCAAAAAATAAAAAAATTGCACCTTCTGCTTCGCTTGTAGTCGTAACGAAGGGGTCGTTACACATTGTTGGTCTCGTGATTTAATACATTTTCTCGCAGATTCTTGGCTTCTTCTAGGAATGAATTGATTAAAATTTTCATACTTATGAAATCTTTTGCTTAAGGAATTCTTGCAAAGTCTTGCTCCAATGCTTCAACACTCTTTTGGTATTATTACATTATTATTACAGGAAAATGTATCTATTTACCTAATGCTATCACCACCAACTCTAACAACATGCATTTCAGATTGTGTATGCAATATATTAAGTTCTTATTTTAGTGTGTGGCATCAGAATCTGAATAGTTTCAGATATGGAGTAGGTGGCAGCATGTGTTAAACTCTGCGTTTTCCTGAGTTGTGAGACGTGGCGCAAAGGAGCTCTGGATTCCTTGATGGTGCATCGACTTATCAATTCATTGAATCCGACTGCCAACAAAACATGATACAAGCCTTGGAGTGATTGGTGCACCAACTCATTAATCAGTTATGATTCATCAACAGAAAAGGGGCACGAAGTATGGGAATTGAAAAATACAAGCATGCTCTCTAAACGCAATTGCTTGTTTCTCAAGATCACAATCTACAACAATCTACGTGGACCCCAACTTCAGTGACAATATAATTTCATCTCATAGTCAGATATTTCTGTCAATTCCTGTCACTTCCCACACAGTCAAATTTGGGTGCAAATTTCAAGGTGATTAAGTTGAATCTTGAAAAACTAAGATCTGGGTTTTGTGTAGAAGGGTCCAAATTGGTTCCCACGTTGATAGTCTCCAAAAATTCTTAGCGGTTTGGGATATATTCTCGTTTTTCTAAACCGGTAAAACCGAGATTTTGTGGTTATGGCGTTTTTCCAAGAATGCCAAGTGCCAAGTGGATTGCCCAGACGTTGAAGAATTATGAAACGTAACTATTTCAACCGATTCAAGGAGAGATTTATGGGAAACGTGTTCATTCCCTTCAAGCGTTGGTGCTCTCAAATCCTTATCCAAATGTCATATGTAATCAATGTATTGCTTATTCAAAGGCACAGGGCATGAAATTGAAACGAGATTGTAACTAATTCCAAATTCTATATAAGAAAACTAAGATCCTGGTTTTGTGTAGAAGGGTCCAAATTGGTTCCCACGTTGATAGTCTCCAAAAATTCTTAGCGGTTTGGGATATATTCTCGTTTTTCTAAACCGGTAAAACCGAGATTTTGTGGTTATGGTGTTTTTCCAAGAATGCTAAGTGCCAAGTGGATTGCCCAGACGTTGAAGAATTATGAAACGTAACTATTTCAACCGATTCAAGGAGAGATTTATGGGAAACGTGTTCATTCCCTTCAAGCATTTGTGCTCTCAAATCCTTATCCAAATGTCATATGTAATCAATGTATTGCTTATTCAAAGGCACATGGCATGAAATTGAAACGAGATTGTAACTAATTCCAAATTCTATATAAGAGCTGGAATTCTCAAGAGTAGATATGGGGGGGGGAGATTAATAGTATGTAGAGAAATGTAGTAGAGAGTAGATTTACAACAATTGTATTATTTCTTTTCTATAAAATTCAGAGTTGTTCTTTTATGAAGTTTTCTATCTCTATAAATTTGAAGCAAGATATTTGATGAGAGATATTTGAAGAATCGACCTGTTGATGAAGAAGGCAGGGCCCCCTTCTTTCGAGACAGAGATGGAAGTGTTATGTTTAGTATAGTTTCTAGTTTATTAGAGGCTTGAGATTTAAAGTATTATCTTTCAATAAGAGTTTGATTTCAGTTTCCATTTTTCAAATTGCCCATTGATTTAATAGAGTAGAAGTAGCAGTTTTGAATTCATAAACTATTTTGGATATCTCATTAAATAGAAAGGTTTCATTCAACTTCAGTAGAGGTTTTCATTTCATTTCAATAGAAGTTGTTGAATGATTATGGAGTGATAAGTAGCAGAATTAAAACATTATTTTTAGCCATCAATGTTCAGTAGATCTTTTATATGCCCGGAACACATTTTGTGATTAGTGCAGAACGAGTACAGAACATGGCAGATTAGCATAAATTCTTTCCGCAGTTTATTTTATGAATTCAGGAAGTAGATTTACATTTTTTATAAACTCTCTCTTCAACCCTACACATACAGTGTTGGTTCCTCTAAGTCTACCTCCCCAGGTTGACAATTAAGTGTTGTGAATAGATGGTATATATTTACACCAACATTTTTGGTGCCGTTGCCGGGGAGGTACTAAAAAGGATTGGAGATTGGGTTTTGTTTTGTGTTTGTTGAAGGCCAAGGGGAGGAGGAGCTGTAAGACGGAAGGTAAGGATATACGCAGCTACTATCATAGGGTCCTCCAAAGCTTTGTCGACTAGTTAGATCTAAGCAAGTATTTCTTTAGAATCCAGGTGTGCTTTCATTTCAGCAGTGTGCAAGTGTGTTTTCATTTCAGCAGTGTTAGATTTCATTCAGTAGTAAGAGAGTTTTGATTTCAGTAGTATAAGAGGGTGTGCATTTGATTTAGCAGAAGTAATCTTCCTTTTAGCAAGAGTGCCTTTCTTTTCAACAGATATTCTTTCAGCAGGGTGTTATTTCTTTGAGTTTTCATAGAGCAAGTGTGTCTTCAAATTTCAGCAAGAGGATTTCTTTTGAGACAATAGAGATTTTCATTTAGCAAGTGTGCAGATTTCATTTCAAGCAAGTGTGAGTTTGCAGATTCAGTTTTTAGAATTAGTTATTTTCAGTTGGTGTGACTTATGTTCTTCTAGCAAACCCCCTACAACAAAAAAAAAAAAGAAAATAATAAAAAGTCAGCTAATGGATCCAGGATTGATTGAACGAAAGAAGAGATTGTTGCAGGAACTTTATTGCATTCTAACAGAACTTGAAGAGATCTCTGTAGTTGAGGAGATAGCAGAGAAATTAGTTGATTCAGTGGTTCCTTTTGAGCACCTATGCCAACTTGTAGAGAAGACTGAGCAGTTAGACATTCCAGCAGCAAAAGAACAGGGTATGCATGATTACATTGAGCAATGGTTTCAATCTTCTTTACAGCTTTCAGATGCTCTTCTCCTTCAACAATTTTTGGAAATCACTCAACTGGTGTTGCTTACTCAGCATACCTTGGTAACTATGCACATATATATGTTATCAAAGGGTATGAATTTGTTTTTGATTCTGCTGAGACGATGGCTACATTGGTTATTTGCCTATACTTAAATAAATGATTCTTTTTCTTTAAGTAGGTAGGTAGGATAGTGAATAAAGGTCAACACCTTCAAATAGTTTGTGTTTTCTGCAAATAAAAAGAGCATCAACTGCAATAAGAATTGGATTGAAGATTGTTATATTATACAAATGATGAATGACCGGATCTTAATTATGCTGAAGTCGAGGGGAAGATGTTATTTATTTTGAAAGAACATGCTAAGAGTGCAAAAGATCTTCTCAGCAGTTCCACATCATCAAGTGGACAGTTCTCGGGACCGCTAGCATTCTATTGCTGTGCCAATGTTAAGAGGTAAATTCGATTGCATGAGGACATGCAAAAAGCCAAGCATGGGGGAATTTTGGGCTCGTGATTTAATACATTTTCTTGCAGATTCTTGGATTCTTCTAGGAATGAATTGATTAAAATTTCCATACTTATGAAGTCTTTTGCTTAAGGAATTCTTGCAAAGTCTTGCTCCAATGCTTCAACACTCTTCTGGTATTATTACTGCATTATTACAGGAAAATGTATCTATTTACCTAATGCTATCACCACCAACTCTAACAACATGCATTTCAGGTCGTGTATGCAATATATTAAGTTCTTCTTTTAGTGCGTGGCATCATACTCTGAACAGTTTCAGATATGGAGTAGGTGGTAGCATGTGTTAAAATCTGCATTTTCCCGAGTTGTGAGACGTGGCGCAAAGGAGCTCTAGATTCCTTGATGGTGCATCGACTTATCAATTCATTGAATCCAACTGCCAACAAAACACGATACAAGCCTTGGAGTGATTGGCGCACCAGCTCATCAATCAGTTATGATTCATCAACATAAAAGGGGCATGAAGTATGGGAATTGAAAAATACAAGCATTCTCTCTAAGCACAATCGCTTGTTTCTCAAGATCACAATCTACAACAATCTTTATGGACCCCAACTTCAGTGACAGTATAATTCCAACTCATAATCAGATATTTCTATCAATTCCCGTCACTTCCCACACAATCAAATTTGGGCGCAAATTTCAAGGTGATTAAGTTGAATCTTGAAAAACTAAGATCTGGGTTTTGTGCAGAAGGGTCCAAATTGGTTCCCAAACGGATAGTTTCCAAATATTCTTAGCAGTTTGGGATATATTCTCATTTTTCTAAATGGATAAAACCCAGATTTTGTGGTTATGGCGTTTTTCCAAGAATGCCAAGTGCCAAGTGGATTGCCTAGACATTGAAGAATTATGAAACGTAACTATTTTAACTGATTCAAGGAGAGATTTCTGGGAAACGTGTTCATTCCCTTCAAGCGTTGGTGCTCTCAAATCCTTATCCAAATGTCATATGTAATCAATGTATTGCTTATTCAAAGGCACATGGCATGAAATTGAAACGAGATTGTAACTAATTCCAAATTCTATATAAGAGCTGGAATTCTCGAGAGTAGATATGGGGGGGGGGAGATTAATAGTATGTAGAGAAATGTAGTAGAGAGTAGATTTACAACAATTGTATTCTTTCTTTTCAATAAAATTCAGAGTTGTTCTTTTATGAAGTTTTCTGTCTCTATAAATTTGAAGCAAGATATTTGATGAGAGATATTTGAAGAATCGACATGTTGATGAAGAAGGAAGGGCCCCCTTCTTTCGAGACAGAGCTGGAAGTGTTATGTTTAGTATAGTTTCTAGTTTATTAGAGGCTTGAGATTTAAAGTATTATCTTTCAATAAGAGTTTGATTTCAGTTTCCATTTTTCAAATTGCCCATTGATTTAATAGAGCAGAAGTAGCAGTTTTGAATTCAGAAACTATTTTGGATATCTCATTAAATAGAAAGGTTTCATTCGACTTCAGTAGAGGTTTTCATTTCATTCAATATAAGTTGTTGAGTGATTATGGAGTGATAAGTAGCAGAATTAAAACATTATTTTCAGCCATCAATGTTCAGTAGATCTTTTATATGCTCGGAACAAATTTTGTGATTAGTGCAGAACAAGTACAGAACAGGGTAGATTAGCATAAATTCTTTCCGCAGTTTCTTTTATGAATTCAAGAAGTAGATTTACATTTTTTATAAACTCTCTCTTCAACCCTGCACATACAATGCTGGTTCCTCTAAGTCTACCTCCCCGGGTTGACAATTAAGTGTTGTGAATAGATGGTATATATTTATACCAACACACATTATTCTTTCTTTTTTACGATGCTTTATTTTTATTATTTTACCAATTGCATCAACCTCGACATTCTAAACCTTCTTCTCATAGGAGGATGAAGTCACAAGCCTTTTTGGTGTACATGTAACAACCATTTCCAGAAGGTAGGATAATGGAAGGAACATAGATGGAAAATTTTAAGTATGAAAGAGAAAAGTACATTACCCTTATTAAGGCCTCCCAGTAGTACCCCTTTTCCCATGAGTGACAACACTGAACTAGGGCACAAATGATGGCCACCAAGGTGAAACAAGGAAAAAAACATAATTTCCAAGCATCATGATCCATTATTTGACTTCAAACCATGATCCTCACCTAAATGCGTAATGCATTAAATATAACACTTGATATGAAACGATGACTAGAGTACCTCATTTTTGTTGGATCACCATCATTGGATGAAGTATGTTGATCAGATGAGTGAGTTGAGTTGAGCAATGAAGGGGGAGGCATCTGAGGGGTTGTTGTCTGTGGAGAATGTCGATGATAATCTTTGGGATCATTGTCTTCATTGCGGGCCATAAGACATGATCTCCTCTAGTTACCCCTAGGTGAGAGGGGGAAACATGAGTGATTATTTTTTATGTGTTACTATGCATTGTTGTTAACCATAGTTGCATCTCATGATTCCACATCCCAAACTAAGCCATTTGGTATCAAAGTAAGGCTAAAATATCTAGGATAGATAATTGAGTAAGAAGAACACAATGAAAAGAGAACTACAAGAACTAAGGAGAAGGATGGAAGACTTGGAATGCAGACAAGAAATCAATGAATCTAAAGAGAGTGACTCGTAACTAGAAGAGAAAGAAGAAGACAAAATCACAGATGGAGATATTGCAGGACCACTTGTGAGGTTGTTGAAGAAAAAAATGCAGGAAAGATTGAAGTTTCCTACTATGGAAAAAGGTTAAAGGCAGAAGAATTGACAAATTTTCTTAGTGAAATGGAGAGATACTTTGAATTTGAAAGGATGGAAGACCCTGGAGGGTGAAATTCATGAGTACCAAGTTAAAGGGAACAGTGCAATATGGTGGGATTTCATGAACGTGATAGAATTTAGAATAGTAAAGAGAAGATTTAGAGTCGGGGAAAGATGTTCATGGCACTACATGAGACATCCTTACTCTTTCATTAAACATAAACATTGATAATATAGTTGTAGAATCTACGATAAAAGGAATGGAGTGTACAATATTACACCAATGACTTTTACAAGATCTCAATTTAAGTTGGACATGAAGAAGACAAAGACTAATATGTGTTGAGGTATGTAAATGATATTTTGCAATTCAAAATGGAATTAATTTACACAAAATTCATTAGGTAGAAGAGGCATATCATTTAGTGTTAAAAGTAGGGAAGTTGTAGTGTGATTTTATGGAAATGATCCGTGTTGAAGTTTAGAACGTCACAATATTCTGAATGGACACTCCACCCATCATCAAGGGATCCAACTAAACCTTTTTTAAAATAGAAAAAAGTGACCCCTTAAACTAGATATATGGGTTAAGTATTTCATCCTAATTGTTAATTTTTACTATTCAAAATACTTTATTTCTTTTATTCAACTTAAAAATTTGCTATATCGTCCATAAGATCTAACCCTCATAAAATAATAATTTAATTTATTATCATTTTGTCAAGAATAATTTTTATTATTATTATATTTTGTCTCAATTTAATCCATAAATCGAGTTTTTTTTTCTTTTATGTCCATTAAATTATTTAACTACTATCTTATTTGATATACTTGTAATCTATCTAATTTAATAATATTCATTCTAATTTATATATTTGATATTTTAATTTTAATTCTATTTTCTCAATTTTTTTGTAATGTTTTATAATTACTTTAATTTGAACCATTTCTCCTCCCTCAAATATCTTAATTTGACCCTTTATTCTTCTTTTTATTTTTATTATTAATGAATTGGACCAAGTCTTTTATAATTCGTACCATATCTCCTACTTAATTGTGTTGAAATAATGTAACTGCAAAGTGTATTCAAATTATTACTGTGGAACTATTCATTAGATCAATCCCCTATTGCGGATTGATCATGTCGCTATTGTAAAAGACCAAATCCCCTTTTGCGGATTGGTCAAAACATAATTATAATTGGCAGAATAAGAAGTCGGCCCCAGATTATATTAAAGAGGCTCCAAAATATATTAAAGGTGGTTATAACCACCTAGATTGAGAAGTCGGCCCTGCCAGTGAAAAGACACTTCCACACATGCCATAATTGTATAAATAAGGAGGCTAGCGCCTCACTTAGACACACACTCACTTGTTCATTGAGAGACAAGTTTCAGAGCTACAGTTGGAGAAGAGAGAGAGAGAGAGTGGTGCATTCTTGGGAGAGGACTTTTTGTATTTGTTTGATTTATCTCTTGGCATTGTATTGGCTATCTATAATAAGGAAGTTTTGTTGGGTTTTCTCCCCCATGAGGGTTTCCCAGGATAAATGATGTGTCTCTTGTGATTGTGTATTTCTCCGTGATCCTATCTTATGCTATTGTTATCTAGCGAAATGAAAAGAACTCTAATGATAGCTTAAACCTTAACATGGTTTCCGAGCTATGTTAAAGAGAGCATCTTTCACAAGAGAAAAGTGAAAAACGTCATTGTTGTCGTACATGCAAATTAGGGCTTTTTGTTGATGAAGTATTTCAACCCTAAAACCATCTAGAAAAGTGCGCCCTTCCTCAAGGATCACTTTGGCATCCCCAGTGAAACTTTTCAGTGGCTAGATCTCCCAGAAAGTGAAAACTTAGTTTCACAAAGTACCAGAAGTACTAGAAAACCAGAGTACCAAAAGTACCAGAAGTACCAGAGGTACTAGAAAACTAGAAGCACTAGTCTAGAAATCCGCAGATCAAGTTTGGAGGGGTAAAAGTTGGATTTTCTCAGATCCAAACACACCAGGATACTCGCCTCAGCCAAGCGCACCTCCTGGTAAGTTCATAATTTGATTTTGAGCATTTTCATTTTTTTGGACATTTCCTAGCTTCGGGTAAAAGATGTTTGCAAGCACTAAGATTGCCGACAATAGAAGGTGTGGAAAACTTTTGTGCCTAGAAGTATAGGATTGGACTCATTCTTGAATTGCTAATGAATTTGCGAGGATATCTTTTGAGTTACAAAACTCTGAAGACATATCCAGAGTATTGTTGACTTTGCTGTATAAATTCATAACTACTACTTATGAGCAGCTTCGTCAATTTCATAGTAGGATAAGCTTTATATGATATCTATTTATCACCTAATCATCCACAAGAACTTATCATGAAAGTCAATTGGAATCTGGTTTTGAATCACAATTTCAACCATGGATGTCTTACAGGAAATACATAGAGAACATTACGGTGAGAAGCCTCTGTGGGCCGTCGATCTTCTTCTTCCTCAATGAATAATTGAGGGCCGTCGATCTTCTTCTTCCTCAATGAATAATTGAGGAATATGCTTCTGTGTAACAAAATGTAAGCTAGCTCTCTTATTTCCCTGGGCTCTCGAGAGATTCAAGCCCAGTCCTGCTCTGATACTATGTTGTTTTTCTTCTTATGAGATATATTTGATATCTTATTATAATGATGAGTGTTCCATATATAGGGAACATATGATAGGGAAATATGGTAACAGTCCATGAAAGGATGTGTCTCTTGATTAATCGGTAATTATTTATTATTATCATTTACTTATTATATATGATATTTAATAATCAATAATTATATTATTAATTATTATTCTAAGAGAATGTTTTCCCGATATGTGATTTGGCTCATGGTAGATTCATAGGTATTTCCAATATATTCAGTGAATCACTACTTCTAAGGCTAATAATAAGGTTTGTGCATGAAGTTCCATTATCATTATAAATACATTGTAAATTCACAATAAATAGCATCATCAACATCATTTATTGTATAATGAATCTCATATAAATCATAATAACGAGAACAAGATCAGATTTCTTTAAAGAAAAGTTACTAAGGAAGTGACTCTATGATGAAGTTAAGTACCTCCATATCTACATAGAGCATTGGAATATGGCCTTGATGCTAGCTCCTATGGTACTTAAAGTGAGTTATTAGCAATAGATGAGGATGGTAGCTATCTTCAAACATAATTTAGGTCTACTATTTTACTTCTTAATAGTAGGTTTATGCACTTTAACTATAAGAAAAATAATGAGAAAAAGCAATCCTTCTGAAATATATACTAGTCCATTGGTCCTCCTAGTAAGATCAACCCTAATATGATATGAAGGCAACGTTTATTAATTATAAGTAGGCCAAACTATCATATATGTTAAGTCCCTAGGATGGCATGACCTCACAACAAGTCTTTTAATTCAAAATGCCATAATTTCTTCATTTGAGCTTGGAATTGAGCACCATTTGTTTTATTAGAATGTACAAGTTGAGTTTATTCTTTAAAAGTTATACGCTAGATACTCTAGATACTTTAGAACAATATTAAGAAAGTTATAATCTTTTAAAGTACTACTCAAATCAATCCTTATTTGATAGATAACAATTAGTAAATGTTGGGTATGTGATATTTTTTGCACAACTAGATCCAGTATGTGTGTTGTGTCAGACACACAAGGGGGGTTAGAGGGGGGGAGCCCCCCCTGTCTGGGAGGTAGCACCCCCCCCCCCCCAAAAAAAAATGGTGTTTTTTGCGTTCGTTTTTTGGCGGTTTTTCGACACATGGTTTTTACCGATGGTTTTCTAATTCTGGTTAAGGAACTAGGGTTGTTGAGTAATCCAAGTCAATGGATCAGGGGTTTGGATGTTGTTGGATCCTATATATTTATTGCATTTTAAACAATGAAGATATGATGAATAGAAGATTAGAGGTGTGGCTCTAAATAGGTTGTTGGTTTCCCGGTTTGGGTTTCCTAGGTAAAAATCTCTGTGTAATGTGTGTGTGCCATTGTATCTTTTCAGTTTTTTATTAAAAATCAGTTTGCGACAATTAATTATACAAGGTTAAAATCCACAATAAACATGTGCTCTTTCTTTCTTCTTAAATTAAACTATTATATGATATTCTCAATATCATATAAACACTCTTAGTGGTTTTGAGTCCTTTATTTTTGGATAATTTCATATACAATTACCTTGCCACCTTGAGTTAATATCACATCAATTTCTTTATTGCTTGCATTGGTATGAATATGAATTGGTGGGGAGGGACCTAGAAGGATCAAGCATGCATGCACCTAATTGAGAGAAGTTCATAACTAATTTTCTAAAACACTCTGCTAACCTTAGATAATATGCCTCTTACATTTTGGAAACTTTATGGGATCTTCCAATTTTTTTTACGACTCCTATATTTTTTGGATCTACCGAGATTTCTTTCTTCAAAGCAACATTCCTTCATTTCTTTTTGAAAAAATCACATTTGGACAAAACATGGGTAGGATTTATAGATGGCTTATAGTTGTAGAAAAAGAGTTTTGTTCTCTTTGGGTTAGTTCTTTATCTAGTCTTCTATCTTCAATGCTAGGCTAAAAACATTTATTAGTTTTGTGAGGCTATCATATTCTTAATATGATATTTCAACTCATCTACATTTAATGTAGGTGTCAGTGACAACATGCTAATGGTACTCATTTTCACCTTAGTTTTGGCATTAGATTTTCCTTAAATTGAGAAACCATACATCTATACCCAAATATTTAAATCAATTAAGAATTATGACATGAGTGTGAAGAGAAAATTTTGCAAATTAAATTAACATAGTTTTTCCCTATTAAATAAATATGCAATTCCTATTTATTTAATTTTTAAAAAGCTCCCTTGCTATGTTTTATAAAAGTTACAAAGTTAGTACACTTGTTTTCTATATTAGAGTTAACTTATTTAAAAATTATTTCACAAAGGTGTTTTAAATTCATTCTAAATTCATAGTGATGTGTAACTAGTAATTTTTTTATCAGTTATAATTTTTTTAAATTAGTAATAATTTTTTTTTACATATTTATGTATATGTTTTGTTACATATTTATGTATATGTTTTGTTACACCCTATCCATTTACAATTTAAAAAACTCTAAATCACAAAGTTGTTATATGTGTGAAGATAAGGAATTGCTATGGGATAATGATTTTTTCAAAAAAAATGAATGCTTTGATAATCTTTTATTTTTTTTTTGGCTGAAAATATGATAATTTTTCAGCTAAAATTTTTAGACAAACAACTTAATGCAAAATGACAAGAATTCACATCGGTATCCATACTCCCTTTGACATGTCCTCCATTCTAAGATTCTAATAAATCCCACTATGTTTTATAACATTCCAAAGTTTCTTAAGGACCTTTGATTTCTAAAATGTGGACATCTTTAACTTGTAACTCTTTTAAAACTTTCATAATCTCTTAAGGGATTTTAATTTTTATGTTATGTCCTTCACTCAATATCATCTCACAATTCTTTGGCCATGCGTTTCAAATATAAGGTAGACAATTTTACTTTATCATCATCAGTGCCACTAAACTAAGCCCTAGTTCACCCAATTTTACTTATGTCAAAAAGGTTCTCTTGTGTCGAGGTCTTAGGAAACATAGGAAACTTAATGAAAGCAAATTTTCAAGGATTTTATTTTAATAAGAATTCTCTTAAGGATTTTCAACTTTTTTCTTTTTGTTGTAAATGGCATTCTCAATGAAAACTAATTTTCATGGCTTTTATTTTAACAAGAATTCTCTTAAGTATTTTCAACTTTTTTTTCTTTTTTATTGTAAATGGCATTCTCTTTATGTTGTTTCCCCTTCCACTTTGTTAATCTATTTATGGCTTGGGATTGTATGTGCATATCCTCTAATAGTGTTTTATTTATGCCATCATGGTTTGAGACATACCTTGTAAGGGTCACCTTTTCTCATTTCCAAATGTGGACCCTTCATTGTTTTAGATCGTGTTGTGGTTGGTGGGTTGGAGGAACAAAAATCATTAAATTCTAATACCAACTATTACGGATCAATTTCCCACTCTTGTAACCAAAACACATCTTAAGACAAGAAAAAGATTTAGAGTAGCAAGATATGCCTAGATGGAGTCTAGGGTATGACACGGTATACTCGTACATTAGAAACCCCCAAATATTAGCCATAAACATGCCAAATACCAAACCTTCCAAGTAGTTACAACCAACTTATTTGCACCATTTGATGTTCATCCTCTAACACTTGTTAGGTGTAGGGTCCATTGATTTATGACTCCAACCAATTTTTTGGCATATTATTACTAGATTAAGAAAAAATAATCATAATAAACACCAAATCCTTCCAACAAGAGAAGCTTCATCTCTCTGTCATCTAAATGCTCTCAAGGCATTTCCAAAATATTCATCAAATCATTACTTCTAAGAAAAGACTAAGGCTTATGCATAATGCCATTATGATCATAAATAAATGTGTCAATTCATAACAAATAACATCAATGGCCATAATTTGCTATAGCAAAATTATCATCAATCATAAACCCAAATTAGAACCATATTTGTTTTAAGAGAAAATGATGTTAGAATGGCTTTGTGATAATGATTATTATCTCTATATCTAAGTAAAGTAATAATAAACCCAAATTAGAACCATATTTGTTTTAAGAGAAAATGATGTTAAAATGGCTTTGTGATGATGATTATTATCTCTATATCTAAGTAAAGTCATAGAATATGATCTCGATGTAATGTTGATGTCACCTCAAGTGAATATCACAACAATATATGAGGTAAATTGTGTTAATATGATCTTGATGTGATGTTGATGTCACGTCAAGTGAATATCACAACAATAGATGAGGGCAACTACGTTTATTGAGAGAATTTGGGCTTATGATATTCCTTATTGATAGGATTATGTGCCTTGATTGCAAGATAACATGACTGAAAATAGTGGGAAAAATGGCAACCTTTATGGGCATATATACTAAGTCATAGGTCATTGGTATGGTCCACTGACATGAGATATGTTTACATTTATTGTAGTTATGTGAACCTACATGTATGCTATTATGATTCTGTGACCTAACTAGAGAACCTTGTATTCATAATGACTTAATTTCTTAATTGTGTATCAAAATTGAGCATTATTTATATTATTTATGTTATAGATCAAGCTAAATCTTTTGAGTGGGTGCCGATGTATCGAGCAAGTCATAAGACTTCAAAATTAATCCTTAATTGAGATATAACAATTAGTCGATATATTCCTTTCTTTTGAAATTGAATTTTTATTTAGTATTTTGGAATATTACACAAGATACTTATTCTATAGTCCATGGTATTTTATCTATGGATGTGGCATTGAGCCCAGTGAAAAAAGAATCAACATATGGTAGATGCATCTTTTCTCAACACTAAGGTACCTCATGTTATAACCATATTTATTTTTTATAAATATAATGGTATTCATAATGAGTTATTAAATGGCTAAGTTTTATGTGGATATAGTTCTTCAAGAAACATAGCTAAGTGCAAAAAAATTCTCAAATGTAATACCCCAGATTTGGAAAGACAGCTTAGTGGTATCAATAAGCCCCCAAACACAGTCAAGTGGCATAAAAAGTTTCTCGAACCCCCAAAACATGTACTTAGATCCTTTATCCTAGATGCTCACTCGATCCAGAACACTTTTTTCTACTTGGATCTCCAAAAATAATTCCAACTCTTCAACATTTATGCTCCAAATCAATGGATGGAAAAGCAAAGATGATGGGAAACTATAAAATTGAAAGGGGTGTCTAGGATGATAGGCCAAAAGATTTTGGTGGGAAAATTCAACTTGGTGCTTGATTCTTCAGGAAAAAAAAAGAGGCACCGTTATTCAAGACCCCTATAGGGAATAGGTAGACCACCTGATAGTTGATTGGGACCTAGTGGATCAAAAACCCAAAAATGGAAAATACACTTGGAATAACAAAAGAGTTGGCCTAAGACACATTACATAATGCCTAGACATATTCCTTATTCAGGGCCATTTCTTCAATGAAAATGGTCAAATATCCTCTAAATTTATCCAATCCTCTACCTCAAACCATAAGTCGATTATCTTATCCATCACCCCCATGCTTGTCGAGGGGCTAATGCCCTTCTAATGCAATCTTATTTAGCCTCAACACAGAAGTGCACCAAATTATCACATCCTCTCGGTCAACAAAAGTCCAAGGCTCACTCTCCTTTGTTTGGGTGAGAAAGATAAAAACCCTAAAGGCCAACCTCAAATCCTAGGCCCACAATGTGTGGGTCAATCCTAAAGAGAGAGGCAACAACTCAAAGAGAAACTAGGAGCTCATCAAGTAGGCATAGAAGAGGAAGAGGTTACTAAGGAAATGATCCAAAAATAGAAATAACTAAATGCAGAGGCATCTAACAAACAACAAATTAAAGAGACATATTGGAGGTTAAATCAAGATACCTTTGGCTAAAGGAGGGTGACATAAACAAAACAAAAATCCATGGACAAGAAAATGCCCACATAAACAAGAATGGACTTCATCCTAGATGCTCAATGGATCCAGAACACTTTTTTCTACTTGGATCTCCAAAAATAATTCCAACTCTTCAACATTTTTGCTCCAGATTAATGGATGGAAAATCAAAGATGATGGGAAACTATAAAATTGAAAGGGGTGTCTAGGATGATCGGCCAGAAGATTTCGGTGGGTAATTTCAACTTGGTGCTTGATTCTTCAGGAAAAAAAAAAGAGGAGGCACCTTTATTCAAGTAGACCCCTAATAGTTGATTGGGACCTAGTGGATCAAAAACCCAAAAATGGAAAATACACTTGGAATAACAAAAGAGTTGGCCTAAGACACATTACAGAATGCCTGGACATATTCCTTATTCAGGGCCATTTCTTCAATGAAAATGGTCAAATATCCTCTAAATTTACCCCATCCTCTAGCTCAAACCATAAGTCGATTATCTTATCCATCATCCTCATGCTTGTCAAGGGGATAATTCCCTTCTAATTCAATCCTATTTGGCCTCAACACAGAAGTGCACCAAATTATCACATCCTCCTAGTCAACAAAAGTCCAAGGCTCACTCTCCTTTGTTTGGGTAAGAAAGACAAAAACCCTAAAGGCCAACCTCAAATTCTAGGCCCACAATGTGTGGGGCAATCCTAAAGAGAGAAGAAACAACTTGAAGAGAAACTAGGAGCTCATCAAGTAGGCATAGAAGAGGAAGAGGTTACTAAGGAAATGATCTAAAAAGAGAAATAACTAAATGCAGAGGTATCTAACGCACAACAAATTGAAGAGACATATTGGAGGTTAAATCAAGATACCTTTGGCTAAAGGAGGGTGACATGAACAAAACAAAACAAAACAAAAATCCATGGACAAGAAAATGCCCACATAAACAATAATTCCATCCCCCCATCATCTTGGCAAATAGAGAAAAAATTAAGGGTTTCCAAAATCTCCTAAGCGACACCCATTCTCACTTTAAAACCCTTCATACAAAGGTTCTCGATCGGGTTGACATGTACTCTCTCTTAGTGAATATCTCAACGCTAGTCACGGAGGAAGAAAGGAGATGATGTTCCTACCATGTTGGGTGTCTTTTGTTGGAAAAGCTAAAGTTTTGACACTTCATAAATCATGAGGCAAATATGATTAAAAGAAGAAAAAGACAAGTTGCACTTGAACAATAAACATTACAATAAGACTTCTCTATAAAGGAGAATGATTTGGGGGAGGAAGAACCTGACATGTTTGAGCCTCATGAAGATTATGTTAAAGAGGGGAATGTTGAAGAAGAAAAAAAGACACTGGTAGCAAATGCTCCCTCAATCTGCAACCCATTTGGTACACCATACAAATATTTCTCAAGGGAATGTAACTAATTGTTTTGTTGCAATCCTTTAATTGTATCTTTGATTGATTCTGCATCTTTTTTGCATACCCCCCCAACTTCCCCTCACGAGGCCCTTGCTATCAATAATTGGGACTCTTGTTTTCCCTTGTTGTGGCTACTCAACAAGGCTCTTTTAATTCTTATGTGGAAGTGCAAAAGGATAATGAATATTTAGATTAATTGTTAGGTGTCTTGCTTAATGGTGATGGAGATATCACAAAGTCCATGATTGAGCTAAATCCTCGAGTTTGTTACTTTCTTTGTGACAACAATCAACATCTCTTTAACTTCCATTCAAATATCATCCCTTGCAATTTCTTCTTATGTATCTATATTAGTGTTTGTTTGGAAAGTATACCTTGGAAATTGAAAGAACATGTTAGAAGTTCCATTGGGAAATCCACACAGTTAGGAAGAAACAGATACGATTGTTATAAGATAAGATAATTTGAAGCTAAGAAGGGGAATCTCCGTGTTTTGATAAGTTTGCAATTAATCTAGAAGCTATGTACAAGATGTGCTCCTATGCTTCCAACAAGAGAGTATAAAATCAAGGTATATGGAAGACATGTATCTATAACTTGTCATGTATGGATGAGTTAGAATTTTAGTATAGAAGCTCAAGCTTACTTTAATTTGTGGATGAAGAAAGTGAAGGCCTTTGAGGCCAAAGTGACTATTTTGCAAACCATTATGACCTTGTTAGACAGGCAGGGCAAGGAATTGTAATAGAGGTTTGTAGGCATGTTGAATATGCATAGGGAGAAGCTCTAAACAAAGGAAGGGTTGTGAATATGGATTAAGAGTTGCAATGTACCCTAACCAAAGGACAAAATGAAAACTTGTAGATCATTACCAATGTAGCACACAATTAGCTATAGAAGCTCATAAACCAAGCAACTACCAACACTTACATGAATTGTCTTATGAGATATCATTTTGGGGGGATTAATTCCATATGCAATCATATATCTAGATGGTTCTAATAGAAGTATACCTTGCAACAAGGAAAAAAGTCTCATCATAGTCAACTCCCTCTTCCTAGGAGAATCCTCTAGCTATAAATCTGGCATGTACTTCTCTATGTTCCCATCATCCACATGTTTAATATTGAACAACCATCACAGATTTGTCAACCAATATTGGAACAATCTCCCAAACGAAATTCTTTATAATAAAGTTATACTCCTTAGTAATGGCATCTTGCCACCTTGCTCAACAATTGCCTCCTCAACTCTAGAAGGCTCTATATCAATAATAGAAAACATCAATGCAACATAAATGATAAATTTTTTAGGTGGACGACTCACCTTAAAAGTATGTTTTTGGCAATCCCGCTTTTTCTTGTCCATCCTAAAAGCCTGGGTAAGCCATCTTGACTTCTTGGCTAAACTAGATGGTAATGAGGCCTCCATTCCTTCACTGGGACCTTGTCAATTTCAATCAAATTTTCTTTCTAATTCGGATCAAAATTTTGGAAAGAAAGCTTTTAACCTTCCTCAATCTCTAGCGAAGGCTATGGAGACTTCGAGGACCATGCATCCTCATCAAACTTTACAAATCTGCTCACCATTGTCTTCCTTCATGCAAGAATGTAGATATGGTAAGTGTTGATATTACGATAGCTGCAGGAGGTATTAACCTCTATGTGTAACCTTTGACAAGACTAGAATATTCTAGGAAGCAAGAGAAACCCTAAATAGTTGGTTAATAACCCTAGAAGACAAGTCGGCTCAAGAGAATAATTTATATTAAGTTCTTAGCCTCCAAGAGAAGAAGTCGGCCCAGTTAAGTGACTTGGAGGACTATAAATAGAGGGCACTTGAGCTCATTTGCACTCACTCACTCTCACAACTGCATAAGAACTAGTGGTGTGCATGACTGGAGGAGAATTGCAGTTGCTGCAGTAGTGATTTGGTCTTTGGTTATGGTTTGGACTTTCTGCTTAGTACGCTAGCTTTGGAGAGAGGTATGCTACCTTGGTTGGCTATTGGTTCTAGTGTTTGCTTCCGGAATTATTCTGTCTGTCAAGGGTAAGGTGCTCGGGGGTGGCCTTTGTGCCTATGGTTGGGTGTCAATATAGTGATATTGTCAATGGTGAAACGAGCACACCTACTATTTTAAAAGTAAGCCTTCAAAGTCTCATTGTAATCAACAAAAATAACTCTGATGCCCGAGCATTCAAGTTTAGTCCTCTTCTCATTAGGAACTTGAATGTAAATAGCATAACCAAAAACATGGAAATGTGATACTTAAGGTTTCTCACTAATGAAGGTTTATTTTCATGTCTTGTTCTTTGATACCCTATGAAGACATTGGTTTGGAATGTAGACAAATGTGTTGCATGCCTCCACCCAAAGACACATGGGTAAATCCATGCCATGGATCAAGGCCTTGCCTATCTCAATGATGAATTGGTTCTTCTTCTTTGCAGCCTCATTCTATGTATGAGTTGTAGTGTATTATTAGCTCCTTCTTGATCTCTGCATCCTTGCAAAAGGCGTCAAAGTATTTGGAGGTGCACTCTCCATTGTCAAACTAATGCACCTTTGTCTTTCTACCTATCTAATTCTCCACAAAGAATTTAAACGTTGCAAACTCGTTGAAAACTTCACCCTTAGTCTTCATAAAGTAAATCCATGTCTTACATAGGGAATCATTGATAAAGAAACATAGTACATACTACCTGTTAATGAAGAGAAAGACATCAATCCATATACATTTGAATGTATCAGATCAAGAATCTCTCTTGATCTTTGTTCATTGCTTCAAAAAATTGTTTTGCATGCTTGTCGATTGTATAGCCCTTGCACACTCCAGTCTTCTCAATTTAGAAGTCTGGCAATCCCTACTCCTTCAGGAAAGGAAGTGCTTCATAGTGACCAAAGTGTGTTTTCCATAGCTCCCATAACTTATCATTGCCATGCACTAGAGCATCATGCTCCATCGGATCAAGGACCAATATATAAAAGCCTCCTTCTCACATTCCTTTGGCAAAAACTTGACCATGTTCTTGGTTCGGATCTCTCATAATAACTTGTTGATCATCAAACTTAGCCACACACTTCAAATATGTCATGGTCGAAACAAAAAGGAGGCTCTTTGTCAAACCAAGGATATACAATACATCATGCAACTCTAGAACATCACTTGATGGCATTGAAAAGGAGACAGAGCCCATTTTAGTCCCTGGATATGTGGCATCACCACCCAACTCCACTTGTATGCTAGTATCTTGTTCTTGAAATTTACGAAAGGTCTTCTCGTAAAGTCATATGTGTTGATTCTCCATTGTCCACATGCCACCCAACACCAGAAATTGTATTGGTGGAATTATGCATGAAACCATTGAGAAAGCGTTTTCAATCTTGGATGCTAACTCATCCACTCTAACAAAACCTTATGCAATGTTTTTGTTGTTGCTTGTCCATTACTTTCTTCTTCTCAGGGAACTAACTGGCATAGTGTCCCATCTTGTGGCATTTGAATAATTTCAGATGACGAAAATCTTTCTTCCCGTGATTCAAAGAACGTGACTCTTCCTTCTTACCCTTATGACCCCTCTCGAATCCTCCTTTCTTCCCACCTTTCCTCAGCTTCCTAATGTGGACAAGGTGTTGGACTTCTCGCTTTGTCTCTTGGACAAAACCATCCCAAAGATGTTCAAATGTAGGCATCTTCTCACGACCACAAAGACCTTGCACAAAGGCTTCATAGGGTGCAAAGAAACCATTTAGTGCAATGGGCACTAACTCCACATCTCCAATCTTCATCCCAAACGCAAAGAGCTGATCTCTAAGCTTGGTGATCTTCATCATATAGCTCGCCATGGAGTTTATTCTTCAAAAAAATATCTCAAGAAATATTGACACTGATACTAAGCAAGTTGTTGGGGATCGGAGGGTGCTATATCCTTCCCTTCCACAATACTCCATAGGTCATTCTCCTTCATCAACATTTATGTCTGCACTTCCAAGGAGTGAAGTTGTAAGTTCTTTCTAGCTGGTCACATTCTTTGAGATCAGACATCCCAAAGTTAGCCATTCCTGCCACTCCCTGAACACACTTGAGCAAATAGATCAACCATAAAACAAATCAGCAACCTCTCACAGGGTCAGGTTGCCTCTCACAGGCATAAACTGGCACTCCAATCATTGGAGCTTCTTGGGCATCTCGCCTGTTGACCCCTCAGAGGACCTTGTGCCTATCTCAGGAATGGATCACTCCAATCTTTGGAGATTTCTAGGTATCACACCTGCTGAAATTCTCTGATAGCAGCTCCTTCTCACAGGAAGCAAACTTCTCCATACATTGGACAGACGATTTCAGAAATATAGCATTGATACCATGTTAATTCTTCATCTCATGATAATCAGATATGCACTCAAAGAATATTAAATCCTGCAACAGAAAATGAAACCTAGGTAAATACCTATCAAAACAATGGATCTGCAAACACCAAATTAAAGGACTAAAAATTCAAGGGTGAAGACATTGCATATCGTGAGATTAGATCAAACCGGCAGCTATAAAGAAATCTGATAAGAAAAGGAATTCTAGAAATGCACAAAACAGCAAACAATAATCTGTAGCAGCAAACACATCTCTAGCTATTATGCTAAAAGAATTACAACAGCAGCTTCCTATAACACACGGGCTGCACAGACAACCTCTATAGCAAAACTTCACATTAACCAACCTAGCTAACACGCTCTCCTTCTCCTTTTATAGACCAAGGGAAGAAGGGTTTTACAAAAGGGCTAATCAATAGCCTCAAGGAATGCACCCTCATGGGAGAGTAACTCCCGTCACTGAATGAGCCATCAAGGAGTAATGTGCCCCACTCATGTGTAACCTCCAGCAACGAATGAGCCACCCAGAGAAGTGCACCCCACCTAGAGAAGGTGTAAGCAGCAGTGAATGTGCCCTCATGAAGTGAGTAACTCCCAGCATTAATGAGCCTCTCCATTGGATGTAACTACTCAATATGAATGCACCCCACCAGCTGAAGTAAATGAGTCTCACACTTGTGTAACTCCTCTAAGGATGAATGTGGCTTACCAAACATAGCTGTAGGTGCCTTCATAAACAACTCACCTACATGAGAATCTCTTCCCACTGATGCGCCATCTTTCCAGCAATGGTCAAGCAATCTCTGCTCAAAAATCTGCTCATCACTCTACAGCAGAATGGAGAACAACTCAGAGAAACCAGGTAAAACTAACAACAATCATGTAAGTCCAACTAGCAGTGTAATGGTATTTGCATCTCCCCATGCAAGCCCATTTAGTGCTTCCACATTGGATAAGCTCCCAAAGGCTTCCAAAGAATGAGTAATCGTGAACCACAGTGAACAAAAAGCTCGTAAACAAAGCCCCTAGAGTCTTTTATGGAACTCATAATTGAGGATATTCAACTTCTGTTTAAATTTTAGACAAGATATCAACTTCAAGTTAAAGACAACAATGTATTCATTTCCCAAACTGGATATACAACAGGAAATAAAATTCCATGTACTGTAGTAATTCTTCTTTCTAATCTCTGCACTGGTGAAAAAGGATTCAGAATCAAATTTGTTGCTTTAATACTTCACAAACTTTAAGCTTAAGAGCCTACTGAATGCCCTTGCCAAGTCTTAATTGCATCTGGTGAAATACATTGGATCTCTCTGAAAATTCTCCCTTGCAATTTCAAAGTTTAAGAGCATCTTAATTGCCAAGATTTTTCATATATTAATCAATTAATAAGTATGCAAGTGACCTTTTAATGGAAATGCTCTCCTTCAATATTAGCTCACAATATTGCAGGAATTCTATGCTTTATTCAGCAACAAAATTTGTAGACCTCCTCTCAATTAAACATACAACCATTCCTAAATCTTTATCGTTAGGCATGGTGCAATACCAACCAATAAATTTCTACCCAAAACAGCTGCCAACACAACAAACTAAGAATTATGGAGTTATCTAATTAATGGGCAATATTTGGCACTTTTCCAATGTGCACTTAATGGGAATTATCAAACTACATCATTCCAAATCCCAAGTCATTTCGAATTGCTCAAGCATTTCTTCTGTACATCCTAATCATGTTTTGGATGAAGAGAAGTTGAGAGCTTACATTCCTTACAATCCTTGTTCTCTGGGAAATCAGAATCTGTCATGAGATTGATCCGAAATGTACGCTTGCTTTCTTCATTTGCACCAGTATGCACAAGTGCTTCCAACAAAAGTATTTCCCACTCTTGGGATCCTAGGAATGTAAACCAGTTATTCTCTGTTGCACAAAAAATAAAAATATTATGACATCCTAGAGACAATTCACAAATGAAAACAAACTTGCCATGGTATGCAATAAAAAAGGAATATAACAACAAAAAAACGCTGTAATGACATGGTATTTAAATCAGGTAATTATTATATTACTGATTTGTTGAAAATGTAACTATCCTAGCCCTCTGGAAACTGCATGCAAGATCCCCTTCCATTACATCTAAAAATATGCATCACAAAAGATTTTAACCACTATATGGACTCAGAAAATTAGTTTTGTTTTGAAATCATATGTATCCTTGCATATAGCCATGTAAATATACAATTGGGGTCTAAAATACAAGTGCTTTGTGTTTTTCACATATTTTCCTCAGTGAGACCCCAAATCGGCATCATACTAAGTAAAAGCATACCCCGAATGTTTGCAAACTAAATTTTTTGAACAATAAGCACACCCATCACAGAATACTTAGATACTATAAAAGTTATATACAATGTGTGAATGCTTCAATTTCAGTTAACATGGGCACAGCAAAATCAAGAACCTTGCTTCAGTTGACAATGCATGTGACAAAATTCCAACTGGAACCATGGTTTACCCTGACACAATAAACAACAAAAACTGGATGGGTAAACAGACAGGAATATCAATAAAGCAACAGCACCACTTTCAAGTTTAAATAGAAGATGAACTCAATTGTAAAGAATTTATGAGTAACATCCATGTTAACTTAGATTATCTTTAGAATAATAAAAAAAATATAAAGGTTTTTAAATACGGAATAAAATAACTAATATAGTCACAAATTAATCGGCAAATTCTCACTAACAAGACAGTTATGACAGCAGTTATTTTGCCCTACTCAAGCAGATTATAATAAGAAAACAATCGCCTAGCTTGCATTAGGTGCATATCGCACTGAGTACTGTCTCCAACAAATTAACAATTCTGCCCATCCATGTAGCACCAGGAACAAATCACCACCCCTAAGAGATGTTGCATCCCCAGCATTTCCCCATTCCACATGGACATGGGTATGGCAGGCGAGCATTCCCATTTGGAAGGGGGCATCATTTGGCACATGGGGGGCATCTCCCATGTGCCCAGACCATTTCTCCAAGATGGGGATGTCCCTTGATGGCTTCAACAACAATATGTTGAGAGATGAGTTCCTCGCAGGGTTCAACAGAAATGCAAATTTCTACAAGCAAACATTAATCATTCAGCTAAAACTCCCTAACCTGTTAACTTTGAAGCTAGAACTTCGAGACCTTTTCAACTGCCACTTGGGAGATTCATTGTGATGACACAGATCAATATCAAGAAAACTCTAAAGCTAAGTTGCATGGAAGCATAGACAGATACAAGTATTTTGAGAAAGAAGGATACAATACGGCCAGGAAATGGCAGAGGCATATATATATATATATATATATATATATATATATAGTGTCAAAGTTTGGCCTCAGCCAGACTTGTATTCCAGTTCTGCAGTAAGAAATACACCAGCATGTCTTAGCCTTTTTTAAAACTAGATTCCTGTTAGTTCATAAAGATTGCAGGTTTGGTATGATTTCAAGTTTAAACAATAATTAGAGCACACTGATCTGAAATCGAATCCAAGAGTTTCAGACATTCTGCAGAAATAAACTAGAAAGGTTGAAAATCTGATAGTATCACTAACTCTTTAGTAACAGGTTATTAAAACATGAGATTAGCTCATGAATTTATGCAGTTTCCCATCATGAACACCATATACCTGATCTGAAGAATAGTATTTAGTGAAATTAAGTTCAAAATGGCAAGCAAATTTTTGGAAACAATGAGCTGACTGAATGATCTCATACAAGATCCATAAACGGATGGTCATCCTAGCCCGATCCTGGATGTCTCTGGGTCCAATACGAGGCTCTTGGGATCCTGGGGCCTGTTATCCCCGATATCTAGGGATAACTAGGAGATCATGTCTCGAGGCCCACATGGTCCTAGAC
>SNQJ01S0002215.1:138396-148762 GCA_010110895.2 Picea sitchensis
TTTTACATGGCTTGGATGATACCCTCTGGAGACTTTCCTTTTCTTATGGATGCTGGCCCAATAGGGTATTTTGTCTTTTTCTTCGGCTTTGTATTGTAGGTCATTGTAATATCTTTGAGCTATTGAATGATATATTAGGGTTTTTATGCATGTGTTTGATAACATTAATGATGAAACGTGATTGACATTGTTGTGATCCCTGTGACTAATGAGCCCATGGAGGGCGAAGTTTTTGATGTGCAAGACCATGCCCGATGGACAGGTACCAGTTGGACCGGTACACATGGGGAGATGATTAGTTCGGACCTCCATGGGGCTGAAGAGCCCATCGGATGGTTACTGAGACCCCATCAGGGGCAAAGACAGGACAGTGATTGGTTGAGCTCTTGCACATGAGAAGAAGAAGGGCGTTCCATCTAGGACACTTTGGCTGAGCCTAGCCCAGGGGGGTTGACCCTTTTCAGATGGAGCGTTTCCCTTTTATGACCAGGACGTCACCCAGGAGGCCTTGACGTCACCTTGAGCGTGTGGCAGTTTGACAGGACGGCTGGCACGTGTGACAGCTTGGAGGAGCCTAAGAAGGGCTAACGTTTGACTTCTGGATGCTGGACTAGCCCCAAAAGGGCCCTAACGTCTCCCTCAGGAGGGCTTGACGTCTCATCTTTTGCTCATTTAGGGTTTTAGAAAACAGTTTAATGTAAAAGCAGTATGATATTGGTTTGTAGCCTTGTCGGCTATTTTTAATGACCTAATTTTAATTAGAGGTCATGATACACTATATATTGAGGAGTTATTCCCTCATTTTTAACACAACGACACAACTCACTCTCTTGTGAGGTCTAATTTTTGCACCCTAGTTTGGGTATTTGGTCTTTTATGTGAGGCGCACTTGTTGGAGGAAGGATTATCTTGGCATTTGGCATTTCTCTTGAAGGAAGTTTTACAACTAGGGTTTGCATATGCTTTTTCTTCATGATATGTAAGTGTTTTTCTTGCAAAACTTCTTAATTGAATGGTTGTAGGTTTATATTCTTACATTTATTTATAAAACTTCGCTGATTTTAAAACCCTAGGTGACAAGCACACAAGTAGGTCCTTATTTCATGTCCCCTAAAAGAGAAATATTCAGCCATTGAAGAAGGAAGGAAGAGCCTAGCCTTTGCTACACTCTTTTCACTTTTTCCCTTGTGCTAGCTGTGTTTTTTAAAGGTTAAAAAGGAGGTGATGTCCCAGGCCTAGGTTATCTACACCTAGGGCCGTCCATCCTCTAGGGTTTGGTGATAGAGCCTTGCCATTGCAACACTCTCCCTCACCCCACTCTCTTGTTTTAGCTTATCTTTTATGCTAGCCGTTTTGCCAAGTTTGACCTAAGGAAGGAGAAAAGAGCACGAGGCCTTGCTTAAGCAACACCGAAGTGAGCCTCTTTCCCCTAGGGTTTTGATTCTAAGGCCCTGCCATTGCAGCACTCTAGAACCCTTCCCTCTTGTCCTTAGCCTTTATTCCTTCAACTTTGCATCCTCTCCTTAATTGACTCCATCTACCCCTAGGCACTGATCTTAGATCCACAACATTGAAGTGATAGTGCTCAAACAATCTCTCAAAACTTTTAAATTTGAAACCCTAACTCACTAGCTAACCCTAACTAGGCTGACATCACACTTGGTTATTCCATCTTGACGCAGCAAATTTTGATGATAAGCAATTAGATGATGATTGAAAGCATTTATTGAGTAAAGGATTGGTTAGATACATTGTTAGCTACATCATCTCAATAGTTATTGATGATTTGATACCTTTTCATTGCTATATTGATAAAACGTTGATATCATTAATATTTGTTGTTTCACATTGCTTATATTGATGTCAGATAATTACATGAAATACTAACCCACTGAATTATAGCCTGCATATATTCTTTTGCTATTGTCTTGTTCCAGGCAGGTGTTCTCATTTGGGCATACACTTCATTTATTGGCTGATTAGCCGGACTATCTGACCTTGGTGGTAACCTGTGAGGAGGAACTTTAACCTTAACCTTTATATCTTTGCCTTTTCAAAACCCCAGGTTACCGGAGATGTCTCCCCTAGGCTAACCTCCCTAAATAGAAAGAACCTCCCCATTGAGGTGACATTGGGTGGGGAAGGTTCCTGTTACGCTAGTTTGACCTCTATCCTTTAGCCTTTTGACCTAGCTACAAACTGTGCGATAACAATGCACATGTTTAGATAACTTGATTATTGGATGTGATTGACATTGCTATGATCCATGTGACTTATGAGCCCATGGAGGGCGTACTTGTTGTTGCAGGGCCACACCCGACGGATAGGTACACATGGGGAGATGATTAGTTCGGACCTCCATAGGGCTAAAATCCCACCTGATGGATGTTGAGACCCCAGCCTGGGGCAGAGACAGGTCAGAGGCTTACACCAGAGAGAGAGGAGGACGTTCCACCAGAGACAACCTGGCAGGCCTGGACCCAGGGGGGTCTTGCCCTCCTACTATGATGTTGGCCTTGAAAGGCCCATGACGTCACCTCTGTGACCCTTGACGTCACCAGCGTTTGATGGACACTTTGGAGGCAATTAGGTGCCAAGTGGCACGTGTGGCTTGATCCAGAGGCCTTGGGAGGCCTAACGTTTTGCTCCTGGAGGCCAACGTTTCATGAGAGAGGCCTAACGTCACCCTAAAGGGGCATGATGTCACCTATTATGCTTGATTTAGGATTTAAATTGTCATTTTTATGTAAAAACTGGATATTACATGTAAACTGGCCATGTTGACCTTTTTGACCTAATTTGTAAATTAAAGGACATTGTAACTATATAAATAAGGGAAAAATCACTCTTATTTTTCATCATCTTTCACTCACACTTAAGTGAGGTCTGAAATTTGCGCTCTAATTAAGGTTTCTTGGCTGAAATTTGGTGCGCACTTCTTGAAGGAGGCTATTTTTGGTGTGTTTTAGCATTTTTCTTGGTGGAAGTGTTCAACTAGGCCTATCGCTAGATGATTCTTGGTGAATGTAAGTAAATTTTCTGCAATTCTTCTTCATTCAATGGTTATGGTGTATTTATCTTGCATTTATTCTAGGTTTATGAAATTGCTAGCTTAAACCCTAGGAGGCTAAAGCACATGTTATTGTTCTTGCCTTAACAACTTTCACCTACTAGATTATGGTAGAAACCCTATTTTATTGAAGCTTTGTGCTAAGGGCCTTGCCATTGCAACACCCTAGCATCTTTTGCTTTATCTAGCTGTCATCTACTTTATCTTTGAGCTAAAGAAGGAGGAAAACCGCTAGGGCCTAGGGTTACCTACTTCCTAGTGGCCATTTTCCCCATAAGGTTTAGTGATTGAAGCCTTGGGCTACCAACACTTCAATCATTAACCTTCTTGTCTCTGGCTCTCTTATTATCAATTTGTTCCTTCAAGATTGTCGCTGCTAAAAGAGACTCCATTTACCCTAAAAGCATTGATCTAAGCCTTACAATTGAGTGATTGATGAAAGCCACCCTCAAAACTTTTACCTTAAGCTCTCTACTAACACTTCCTAACCCTAGAATAGACTAATCTACTAACCTACTTGTTGTTGTTACAAAAGTAAGCTACACCCATCTATTGCAGCACTAAAAGCACCTAAAAGCAATTGAAAAGTTGATTTATACACTGCCTAATGAGCTTCTGACAAAAGCTAGTACTTTGTTATTATTGAGTGATTATTCTTGGTCATTGTGAAGTCATTTTAAGGCATTTATTGTGAAGCTGTTATCTTATAAACATTGTTGTTATAAAATTCTGTTTCCTTCATCATACATCAACTATTGCTTTTATTGATAAGTCCATGGTTTTATGAAGTACTAACAGCAAGTTGTACTTGCAAAAGATATATTTTCTTGTTGCTTTGTTTTGGGCAAGTACATCTAAGCACTTCATTATTTCATTGGTTAAAATCTTGGGAATTTCTGATCAATGTGACTTGTGAGAGGGGATACTTTTATAGACACTTTAACCTTTGCCTTCTCAAACCCCCATGTCACCGGGGACGTCTCCCCTGGGCCCTCAACCCTAAATAGAAAGAGGTATTATGTTGAAGTGACAGTGATAGGATCACCTCCTATTACGCTAATTTTCCTTACTTTAACCTTTTCCCTTGGAATAAGTACAAATTGAGTGATAACAATACTATCTTGCCAGATTTTTATGTGCTTTCTATTGTTAGGGGACCAAGATAGATTTTAGGAAAGGAGAGGGAGGGAGACTTTAAGAAGGCACCAAATTTGAGAGCAAGCCAAGGATGGGGGGGGTTGTCAAGACATCTCATGCAGGGACCAGGGAAATATTTTTGGTTTAGAATGGATTTCCATAATACTTTCCGCCCAGAGATCAATCTCCAAAGAATTTTTGCTCCAAGAGCTTTTTTCATGACGAAAGGATCTCAAATTCCAAGGCCTCCATGAGATTTAGGAGCACAGACAGTATTCCAGTTAACCAAGTGGAAACGTTTAGAGTTAGATTTCCCAACTCGCCAAAGGAAACGACGGATCTCCCGAGAAAAAGCATGACAAAATGAGGCAGGGGCTAACAACATAGAAAATTGATAGAGGGTAAGAGCGTTGAGGACATAATTTATGAGCACGATCCTACCAGCTGAGTTTAACCAATGAACTCCCCATTGAGAAAATTTGGATTTGATTTTGTCTAGAATGGGTTGCCAAGAGGCTGAAGGTAAGGTTCTCAGGCTTATAGGTATTCCCATGTATTTAAAAGACTACCATTTCTCCTCATAAGGGAAGTTAAATATGTTGGCAATTGCTTTGGCTAGGTTGGAGCTAATATTCCAAATGTAAAGGTGACTTTTAGCATTGTTTATCAGACTTCCTGAAGCTTTTGTAAACAAATCCAGAATCCTTTTGAATCTTAAGGCTAGGATGGTAGAGGTAGCACTAATGAGGAGGGTGTCATCTACAAATTGGGAGTGGTTAAGCCTTTTAGTTCCTCTTATAATTTTTATACCAGGGATGGATCTTTGCCTCCTTGCATGTTCCAAGGTTCCGTTGAGTGCCTCTGCCATAAGAATGTAAAGAATTGGGGAGAGAGGGCAACCTTGACAAAGACCTCGAGAGGCTAAAAAAAAAAGGGCTAGGGCGACCATTGACAAGAGGGGCAATCCAAGGAGAGGAGAAAAAGGCTACTACCCAGTTTAGAAAGGAGAGACCAAAGCCAAAAAATTTCAGGACAGCCAGAAGAAATGTATGCTTCACTCTATCAAAGACATTGGCCATGTCGAGTTTTACTATCGTTACTTTTTCCTTTCTGGTTTTGCTTGAGTGGATAGCCTCTTGAACAAGGATGATGTTATCAATGACTTGGCGTTTCTCCACGAAACCTCCTTGGGTGGGGGAGATGAGCTTGGGTAAGAGGGGTTAGATTCTATTAGCGATGACTTTGGATATGATCTTATAAGACACGTTACAAAGAGAAATGGGTCTAAATCTACTGAAGGAGGAAGGGCTTACCTCTTTGGGGACAAGAGCCAGAAAGGATGAGTTGGCACTGCCTCCCATGCGGGCTGATCTCTAAACATATCTAACCATGCAAACCAAATCGAATTTGATTATGTTCCCGCGGAGTTTGTAAAAATGTGTTGAAAAATCATCAGGACCTGGAGCTTTATCAGATTCCATTTGTTGAATAGCATTGAAGGTTTCATATTCTTGGACCACCTCTGAAAGTGAGTTGTTAGCTTGCTGAGAGATGGCTTGGGGGATGTGTTTGAGCAGCTCAGCAAAATCTTCATGATGGCATATGGGCAGCTCTGAGTACAGATTGAAGAAATGTTGGAATGTGGCTTCCTTGATTTGCGCAAAGGAGGAAACTGTCTCCCCATTCTCCGTAACTATTTCTTTTACATTATTTCTCCATAACCGAGCTCTAGCCTATCTGTGGAAAAATTTTGTATTCCTGTCACCTGCTTTTAACCACAGGCTTCTTGACTTCAGCCTCCAGTTTTCCTCCTCCACTCTAAGAGCACTATGGTATTGCTGGAAAGCTTTTTGTTCCTCATGGAGCAGCTCTCCTACTATTGTTGCATTTTCGGTTTTTTCCTGAAGTGACTCAACTTCTTTTAGGAGGGATTCTATTCAAAGAGTGGGGGATTTATAGGCATTTTTAATCCATTCCTTTTATTGATTGCTTTGTTCTTTTTAAATTTTGTTCCCAAATGACTACAGGGGAACCCGTGATCCAACAAGGCCACATGGAAGAGCTGACATCTAAGAAGGAGGGGTCTTATGCCCATAGAGGATTGAAGTGAAAAGGGATCAATCCCAAGTCCTCCAGCTCAGAGAGAATCAGGGAGATAGGCCTATGATCAGAGCCATCCCAAGGAAAAATGAACGAAGAACGGGATAAATTATCCTCAAGATAAGACTTGCTTACCAGAAATCTGTCAAGACGCACTGTAATGTGGCCTTGCTCCGCTCCTAGGTTAGACAAAGTATACATGCTTTTCTTGGGTTTGATGTCAGAGAGATCCAGGGAGGAGATCAAGTCTTCTAGATGCTTCCTCGAAGGGTCACGGACCATACTACCTCCCCTTTTTTCTTTAAATTGGAGAGTAGTGTTGAAGGACAAGAAACATGGCCCAACATTGAAGCTTCTCATGAGGATTATTCGGCATATAAACGTTGACCACAGAGAAAACTTCCCATGACACGACATGGGAGAGGTTTGTTATCGCATAGTTTGTAGCAAGGATAAAAGGCTAGAGATTGGAGAGGCAGAGATTGGAGAGGCAAACTGGTGTAACTGGAACCAATCCCACCCACTGTCACCTCGATGGGAAGGTTCTTTCTATTTAGGGAGGTAAAGCCCAGGGGAGATGTCCCCGGTAACTTGAGGTTTTGAGAAGGGCAAAGGCTTTAGCAGAGCAAAATGATAGTAATCCCTCTCACAAGTCACCACCTGATCAGAAAGTCCGGCTTATAGCCCCAAAAAGATAATCGGAAGTATACCCAAGAAGTATCCCTACCCGAGAACAAAGAAACAATAAAACTGCATGTGCAAGCTTGCTTGCTTGGTTAGTACTTCATATAAATCAATGACTATTTGATATATAAACAATTGAATAATAAATATTGACAAAGTCAATGTTTATAAAAGTAGCAATGATATATAATGTCACTTCTTCAATAAATATCAGGAAAATGTGGCATTCAATGTAACCAATCAACACTTCATTAAACAATGTCTTAAAATAACCATACAATTGCTCATAAATGGAACGATTAGCTGCACAAGGGTGTTAATAGCAAGAGATGACGGCAGCACTTAGTTAGTAGGATTAGTCTGAAGCTAGGGTTAGAGTAGTTAGGGTTTCATTCAAAGTATTGAGAGTGGTTTTGTGATCAAGTTTACTCAAGTCAAGAGGTCTTTAGATCAGTGCCTTAGGATTAATGGAGTCAAAAGTAGAGGAGGCAGGAGCTAAAACATCAAAAGATAGTACGACTAAGGACTAGAAGGTGAAGCTTTGAGGTGTTGCTGGGGCAAGGCCTCAAAATCAAAACCCTAGGGGAGAGAGGCTCACCTTGGTGTAGGGAAACTAGGCCTCGATGCTCTCTCCTCCTTCCTTGACTCAATAGCAATGACGACTAGCTGAGAAAATAGCATAAAACTAAGACAAGAGGGTTTAGAAGGCAATGTGTTGCTCTGGCAAGGCTTTACCTTCAAACCCTAGGGGAAAAACGACTCTTCAAGGTGTAGGGGGACTAGGCCTTGAGACGTCTTCTCCTTCTTAGCTCGGAAAATAAAACGGCTAGCAAAGAAGAGGTAGATAAGAGTGTAGCTACGGCTAGGTTCTTTCTCTCTTCAAATAATGGCAAAAAGTCTTGACAGGGACATGAGACAAGAACCAATGATGTGTGCTTGTCACCTAGGGTTTATGCAGCAAATTTATAACATTAAATGCAAGAAATAACAATACAATCATTCAATTAAGAAATTTTGCAGAAATTCACTTACATTTCACCAAGAAACATCATAGCAAACCCTAATTGTAACACCTTCCATCAAGAAAATGCCAAGAAATGCCAATACAAATCCAAAAATGCCTTCCTTCAACAAGTGTGCCTCACAATTTCAGCCAATAACCCGAGAGGGCGCAAATTTCAGACCTCACTAATGAGTGAGTCAGAGATCATCCAAAAAATGAGAGTAAAAACTCTCAATATATATTGTATCAATGACCTAATTTTACTTTTAGGTCATAAAAAGGCAAACAAGGCCAAAATATTAGAAATCATATTGTTTTACATTAAATGACAAATTAAAATCCTAATCAAGCAACAGAAGGATGTCATCCCCTTTCTAGGGTGACGTTAGCCCCTTCTAGGGAAAACGCAACCTCCAACAACAAAATGTTAGCCCCCCTTAGGCTTCTCCAAGCTGCCACACGTGCCAAACTGCCCTATTCATCTGCCAAAACGTCCATGAAGCAGGGATGACATCATGGACCTCATGGGTGACGTCCTAGGCCTTCCAAGGCCAACGTTCCACTGAAAAGGGCACAACCCCCTTAGGTCAAGCTCTGTCAGGGTGCCTCTAGTGGAACGTCCTCCTCTTCCCGGTGCAAAGCCCCTGATCCATCTCTGTCCTGTCTCTGCCCCCTGATGGGGTCTCAACATCCATCTGATGGGCTCTTCAGCCCCATGGAGGTTCGAATTGATCATCTCCCCATGTGTACCGGTCCAAATGGTACCTGTCCGTCGGGCATGATCCTTCACATCAACAGCTATGCCCTCCATGGGCTCATCAGTCACAGGGATCATAGCAATGTCAATCACATCTCATCATCAATATTATTAAACATGTGCATGAAAGCCCTAATACATCAATCAAAGCTCAAAGACATTACACAAGCCTGCAATACACATTTGGAGAAAATGGCAGGGCGTCCTATTGGGCTAGTGTCCATTGGAAAAGGAGAGTTTCTGGAAGAGACCTCATCTAAGCCATGCAAGTGGGTGATGTGGTCAAGGGATGTCCAAACAAGTGGGTGCAGTGAGGGCAGAGGATTCAAAGCTTTACCTGTGGATGCCTTTGTAGAAGGCGAGCTGCACCTATCCTGGATGCAAATCTTTCCAAGCCAATGCCTTTATTCTTTCCTTTTATTCTTTTATTTTTAATTCGCTTTTTTCTTCAAGAGGCTAATCAGGGGACACCGCCCTGGCATGGTGACCAGTGGTGACAGCGTTACCCACAAGTACTTTCACAAAAATGAGAAGGTTGGCTTGTGATGAGACCCCCTTTCCCTTGGCCATGCAACCAAGAGTCACCACCCTGGCGTGGTAACCAACTGGTGGTAATGTCACACTACTAGGTACCCATGGACCTAATAGGTTGGCTCGTGACGAGACCCACTATCCTCTGATCAGGTCTTGTTTTATTATTTTTACAGGTCACTCTTGTTTCTTGCTGAGAAGCCTTTTATTGCTTTCTCGGGGATCCTTGGGCGAAGCATCTCGAGGTTTTATTTTTAGGTTTTTAACTTTTGTCAAGTGGCACGTGTTGTTGGGATTTGGGTACCTTAGAAAGTGGTCCACATGTGCTTATGAGTCTCTAAGCACAAAGGGGGAAGACTATTACCCTTGCACTTTACTTTATGATTCTAATTTCACTTTGACTTAGGAGATTTAAGTCAAAAGTGAAATATGTCACTTAAGCATTAAAGTGACAATTAATTCACAATATGGGTGACTTAATAGACATAAAGCAACTAAGGAAAGTGGGTTTCCTTAGTGAGATTTTTGGATGAGATCTCACCCATTGATTAGACTTGGCTAGATTGGATCTAGGCCATTGATATTTTAGGGCTTGGCCAAAGGAGGCTAAAGGAGGGTATAGTGCATCATTGAGATTCATTCTTCATTTATGAGTTTTGGAGAAGAGGAGGGGCGCATTTCTCAAGGAGAGGAGGGTGCACTTGATGAGGGTTTGAGTAGAAACCCTTGTTGGCTTGAGGAGAAAGCATTGCTTGGGTTGAGCTTGCATGGAGAGGTCATCCATGGAGGTTTAGCCATCTTTCCTTGGAGGGTGCATGCTACATGGAGTAGGGGCGCATTTGCTAGAGGAGGCATGCATTTCTCCTTGTTATGCTCACCTGGAGAGGAAGAGAGGGAACCTTGAGATGAGGTTAGTTGCATGAGGAGGCTAGAGCTTGGGCGCATGCTTTCATGGAGGGAGGCATTCAGCTATTAGCCTCAGTTATTTAGTGGGGAGCTTTCAGATCTGAGGAGGGCGCATCATCAGTGGGGAGCACTTTCACCTGTCAGATTGCAGTGAGGTCTATTTCAGAGGGAGGCTACT
>SNQJ01S0002215.1:166124-188118 GCA_010110895.2 Picea sitchensis
GGGATCCCAAGGACAATGAAATGTCTCTCATAAGAAACTGATGGGACCCGTGAAAAATAACTAATGCAAATGCCAACTAAGGAGGAGCATGCGTGGGGACTGTTTTTCATACTTAGGTAGAAGCCCCACACATGACTTCAACTTGGGGAAGCATGATGTGACCAAGGTAGAGTCAAGGTGGGCACTGTTTTTCATGCTTAGGTAGAAGCCCCACCTTGGCTTCAACTTGGAAACATCTTAAAAAGACGAAAGAAAATAAATGCACTTGGAAAAAGGTTGCATTGAAAACGAAGGTGCAACACACCCTCTACAAGGGCACCCATAAATAAGATACTATTGTCCCTTGTATGTCATGAACCCCATGCCCAAGAGTCTTGCCCCCATCCATGTCACTTTGTCCACATGTCTTAGAGAGAGATCAACTTGGGAAACACTCCTAAACCTTAGGTACGATTCACCCAATAGGTCGCTTGTCAACCCTGCCATTCCTAAACTTAGCAAATTGCATAGGGTCTTTGAGCACTTGTTTATTTTGATGAGGTGGTTTGGATGTATATGCTTAGATGGCTCTTTTATTGATTTGATTTACTTATCATGATGCATTTGACTTGAGATCCTTGGAGGGCGCATTCATTGTCTTTGCAGGACCTAGTTGGTGGACAGATTTGGAAGAACAAGCCTAGCTTGGGCTTCCTTGGGGATTGAAGCCCATAGGTTGGATGCCATGGCCCGTACATCGGACGACGATGCTAACCTTTGGAGGCCTGAGGAGATACCATGGTGGACATAACCCAGCCTTTAGCCAACACAATGATTTGCTCGAGGCTAAAACGTCACTTTTGAGGAGGTTGACATCACCCTAGGGCTAGGGCTTATGGTGGTGGTGGTGTTGCTTGACACTTGGCATCTTTGGATGGAGAGGGGCTCCTTGAGGATCCTAGTGCTTGAGAGGTAGGCCTTTGGAGGCCCAACGTTTCATCTTCAAGCTCAATGATTTGCTAAAGGTGCCAAAACGTTGCCCTAAAGGGGTGACGTCATGCTTCTTTAGGATTTCTTATGTGCATTTTAGGGTTAAAATTGAATTTTATAGTGTAAAGGGGCAAAGTAAGGGTTGTTGTCCTCTTACTTTGTGGTTTACCCTAAAATTAAGTGGACAAACACTTATAGTAGGATTTGTATAAATAGAGATCATTTCATTTCATTTTTACATCACAACTCTCCCATCTTGGAGAGAATTCTTGGCTGAAATTTGCGCCCTACTTGGGCAATTTTGTCTATCTCTCTTGCTACTATCTCTTGCTATGGTTTTCTTTGGCTATTGGATGAAAAAGTAAGGCGCTATCTTTCTTGAAGGCTTTTTCTTGCTTTTATGGTGGATTTTCTTGGTTAAAAGGAGTTTATCTTGTTAATGCTTGGACTAGGTAGGTAATCTTTCATGTTATTGCTTCTTTTCTTGGTCACAAGGTTAATTTGCTAAGCTTTGGGGAGTATAAGGGCATACAACCCCACTAAGTCCATCATATTTGTCTTGGAATAATTTGTTGCATAAAGCAATACTAGGAGTAAAAGGGTGTACACCCTCCTAGGGTTTTCCTTAGATAGTCTTTGGAGGAGTAAAAGGGCTTACACCCCCAAGGAAGTAGCAAAACTAGCTCTTTCATTTTTAAAGACTTCATAACCCAATAGTTAAAAGCACTAATCTCTTGCATTGGAGAAATAAAATCATTGTATTGGGATACGTAGAATTACGAGATATCGAAATTGTTTAAGTTGGAATCTTTTCTACAAGTTATAAGCTTTCTTGTGCCCTGAGGGCGTCCTCTTTTAGCCAAGGATTTCATTGCTGCAATAAATTTAATGCTACACCCATTAGGGTTGCAGCAAACTTCACTTTCTTTCATCATTTACTCACTTTTCAACCGTGGAAATTGGCTTCTAAACCTAGATTACTGTTCTACTGGTTATGGGCTATCTTTTTGACGGTTTACTTGTTGATTTTTATGGTTGGAACTTGCTGCTGTAGCAATTGTTTGCTACAGCCATAAGGCTGCCCTAACACTTTGTGCATAACTTCATTTGGAAGCCCTAATTTACCGTCAAAGTTCATGCTTGAGTATTGGAAAGTTATCTTATGTTTTAGTACTTCATTGTCCAATAATTATTTGACAGTTTTGATGGTTAAATATGCAGTAACTAGTTGTTTAATTGCTGATATATATTTTTGTTGACTGCTGTAAATAGGGACAGCGAGCTTAACTTGCTTGTCCATTGGATTTTTTTTGCTTGTATCTTGGTTTTTCTTATGTCTCAAGCAGGTACAACCATCTTCTGCAGGTACTCAAACACTTGGCAACCATAAACCACCTCTGAAGCTCGTTGTCAAGCCACTCTCCACTTAGCAACTTGACCTATAGGGGCATCTCTTCATAAGTATCACTTTCCATCTCACATTCCCCCTAGGGTCACCCGAGACTCCCCCTTGTGTCGGATTCTTCCTTCACAAAAGAGAGGGAGGATTTATCTGAGGTGACAGTGGGTAAAATCTCTCACCGTTATCACCATCCAGTGGATTGGGTCGAGCTTTGCCCAACCTACAATTAGCGCGATAACAAGCTCATTGACATATATAGACAAGGAAGGACTTTGGTGGAAAAATGGGTGGTTAGAAGTTTGGAAGGTGTTACCACATGGAAATCTCTTGTTACCCACAAGATTCTTAATAGAACTCATGTTAACAAGAATCGAGAGTAGCTTGCCTTATATATCATTAGGTCCACCCAAAAATTCAAGATATAGGACTCTTTTTTGTGCTTAAGCACATTTGGGAGGCCTAAAAACGAATTGTGAATTGGCTTTCTTGGGATCATTTAGGAAGCAAGAAAGAATGGGATCTTCCTTTCTGTTCTATCTAGATGTTGAAAATTGAGAGCCAATGCATCTTGGGCATCCCACGATGACAACCTAAAAGACTAAGTAAGAAGGGGGTCATCATTTGACAGGATCTATGGGACATTGATTGCAAAGCATGGACAACATGGAGGGACATAGCATGCACCAAGGGGCTTTTAACCTCTACTAGAGTTATTGTCAAAGAGTCACAATCACTTGTTGCACAGGAGGATCTACCTAAAACAAACGGACTCTTACATGGACCTATTTCAAGGGATTGGCACTAGACATACGGTAAGTCTATTTTTTAGTATAACAGTCAAAAACCCTATTTTCTCGTGTCATCCCACCAGCACAAATATGTGGGAAAATTTCATGCACTCAGGAAATTAATGCAAAACTAAAATTTCACCTTCTTCCTAGAAGGTTTCTCAAATCTTAGCCCTAGAATTTTCATCTCTTAGGACTGTTGTAAATTAGAGTATAAAACAGTAGTGGAAAGATCACAATAATTCACTTCAAACAACACTAAATTGTTGATGTTTTTGGAAGCAGCGGGAGGTATTCACCTCCAGGACAACTTTTCTTAGAGATGAAGATGCCAAGAAGTCAGAGAATAACCATTGAACAGATCAAAGAAGCCTCGGAAGAAATTGGAAGATCCCAGAAGAGAAGTCGGCTCCAAAGAGTAATAATAAAGAAGAAATATAATGCTCCAAAAGTAAAGTCGGCCCCACAGGGAAAAGACAAAGAGAAGATATATTTTCCAGAGAGATAGGTCGGCCCTACTGGAAAAGACACCTGCCTAGTCCAGTATAAATAAAGGTGATTCCCTCCTCATTTGATACACACTCTCACTCGTCTATAGCGCAAGTTTAGTGGAGAGTTGCAGCTGCAGTTGTCCAGCAAAGGAGGAAGGAAGAATGACGCACTTTAGCTAGGGTTTATCTTTTGTCTTGGTGATGCGCTAGTGGAGGCAAATTATTCTAGCGCTCTGGCTATGTCTTGATGTAGCTACATTGTTGGGTTATCTCTTGTGGAGATAAGTATTCTTCTTTGTTAGTTTGCTCTAGTGGATAGAGTTGGTTCTTGGTTATATTGTATTGGCAAGGATATTCTCTCTATGAAAAGTTGTTGGGTTTTTCTCCCTTGTGAAGAAAGGTTTCCCGGGATAAATATTTGTGTCTTCTTGTGCTTGTTTATCTGTTGCTTATATATTTCAGTATATGGTTATTGAATGTTAAAAGAAGATCAAAATGCTATGGTAAATCTAATGCTAACAAAACTAATGAAAATTCAACATGGTATCAGAGCAGGTTTCCTTCAGAATAGTCTAATCACTATAAGGAAGATCATGAGATTTACCACATCGTTGCAACTTGTTGTTGCTCAATACCTATACCTTGTCAAGCTCGTTGAGCAACCTATTGGAGGACGCTGAGTTTATTTCTACCCTAGATCAACTCGCCTTAGCCTAGCGCACCTCCTCGTGGTCTCAGATTACAACTTGGTGAAAGTTGAAATTTCTCGTTGCAGTACCAGTTGCAGTTGCAGATGACAGTTGCTTCGTGCCAGTTGCAGTTGTAGATGACAGTTGCAGTTGTTGTGCTAGTTGCAGTTGTAGTGCCAGTTGCTTCGTGCCAGTTACAGTTTTAGTTGCAGTTGTAGTTGCAATTGCAGTTGTAGTTGCAATTGCAGTTGCCAGTCACTAATTGCAATTGTCAGTTGCCAGTTGCACAAGTCTTGAGATTAGAAGACAAGTTGGATGGTGCTACAAATTTCAGAGGTATGCACTTGTATATGTTTAAAATCGTATCATTATTATGAGGTTGTTTGCAGGAGAAGGGATCTTTAGTCCAAGTGACAATATGTAGATCCAAAGGGATCTCAGATCCAGTATATTCAGAGAAAACAACGCACCCTCCCTGGAAGTGAAGACTCCAGGTTTGATTGTTTTGATATGCCTTTAGTTGTTATGACATTATTGCGATCTTATGTTGCATTATGATCTATGGAAGTTATGATTATTTTGAGATGCACTTGTTTGCAAGCTAAATTGATCTCCTCTAAGAGATATTCTTGGTTGTTGACTTTGTTCCAGGCAGGTTATCTTGTTACATCCCATGGAGGTTTCCAGGAGATGTTGTTGTTCTTGTTTCTTGTTCCGAGCAGGTTACCACGGAGGCAGGTCACCAGTGATAGCTTTGAGAGGGAGCTATAGTGACAGTTGCAGAAGACAACATATTAGATAGTCTCTAGTTTGAGACATAAAGCAGTCTGACCAACCAAGGAGTTTGTACAAATTGACAGTTCGACCAGTTTAGGCCTTGATGCATGATTCTATCAGTTTGAGTGAGTTATGGCATAGAAGACTTGTTAATTTGCATTATAGATCTCTTCCCACTCTGGGGAAGATGGTGACAATTCTTCCAGCGCTCCATGTAGAGCATCATGGCATTTGCAGAGGTTGTGCTCTTGGCACGAATGCCAAGGGATCTTTTTTGGGCAGTGACAGCAGATCTAAGGGAAGCTTGGATTCAGATTTGTGTGGGCCTATGACAGTTGCTTCTTTGAGTATGTGATCTTCAGACTTGGATTTTGAAGAACATGACTCTCGAGGAGGCTTTCACCGAAGTGAAGCCTATGGTTGGACACCTCAAGATATTTGGGTGGCATGTATACTTTCACGTACCCAAGGAGAAACGGACAAAGTTCGACCCTTCAGGCAGAAAGGGTACATTTGTTGGGTACAGTGAATCTTCAAAGGCATATCGGATCTACATCCCAGGTCAAAGACAGATTGAGGTGAGCAGGGATGTTTCCTTTGAGGAGGAGGTAGCCTTCAGGAGATCTAGAGAATCTCACATGGAGATTGATAGTGAGAAGGAGGAGGAGATGGTGTCTTCTCCCCCTCACCCCTTCAGCAGTTCAGAGGGAGACAGTTGAGCATGTTGATCCTGTGGATCATGTTGATGTTCCCGGAGATATTGCAGTAGGTCGGAAAAGGCCTGCATGGGCTTGTCAGACTTTGCAGGAGGCAGAGGGACATGCCTCTCCCTGTGGTACTTTCAGAGAGAGCAAGAGACCTCAGAGATTCTCGAGCTATGTTGCAGCAATGAGCCGCATCATTGATTTTGAGTCTTCCTGTTTGTTAAAATACTTCTTAAGCAGTTAAGTGTGTTCTATATTCTGTAACTTTAGACTATTAAAACAATAATTGCATGCATAACGATCACTGAAAGAAAGACATCCACAGTATACACAAGATTTATCCTGGGAAACCCTCATAGGGGAAAAAACCCAGCAAAGCTTCTTCAATATAGATTCTTCAACAAGTACAATGTCTCTCTCAAGAGAGATCTCACCAAAACATAAGATAAACCAAAGAACCCTAACTAGAACATAGTAGCACACCACTAGACCAAGATAGTCCTCCAACTGATAACCAAAACCCTTCACCAGAACACCCTTCCTTTGTAGTTGTGTCACCCTTCCTCTGTAGCTGCGTCACTCTCTCAGACTTGCGCACCTTTTCTTGTGTGAGAGAGTTGTTGACCACCTATTTCAACTAGGGGGTCAACTCCATGTGCCATGAAGTTGTGTAACTGATGGTGCAACCAAGTTGAAGACTTTCTGGTTCTGCAAGGCATTTTTCCCCCAGCACTTCTTTTTGTAATTGGAATTTCCGCTCCCTTGCATGGGATAATAATGTATTGGGTCAGCATGGATCATATTTTAGGTTAGTTGCCTAGGACTTTATCATTAGGGAAGTCCTTTCATCGAGTGTTTTTAATCCTTGGGTAATTTTAATTACCCTCGAGTTTTTCACTCATAAGAATCCTCCAAAGTGGTGAAAGGTGTTTTAATGATCGAGTCCAATGGGTGACTAGAGTCTAGGAATATTGTAAATGACCATGCTAGAGATCTCCTAGAGTCTTGCGGAATTCCGTCGAGTCTAAGTAGTTTTTTTTAATTCTTTAAAATTACCCAATTAATGGTCATTTTAATTAAATTGATGTAAAAATGTAAAAAATAGGTCCTAGGGGATTTTGATAGGGGTGTGACTCGTGAGTACTCAAAAGAAATGGAATGAGACCCCCTACACCCTTGAACCAAGTTTCAGCTCAAATGGACAGGTTTTGCTAGGTCATTGTGCATGAGAAGTCCAAGTCAGTCAAAAATCAGCAAATAATTGGCTAAATTAAAAAAGTCAAAAATTGTAAAATGAGCAAAAAGTCATGAGAGAGAGTGGGAAAGGTTTCCTAACCTTTTTCCTAAGTTGGAAAAGTAATTTTCCACTTAAAGAACCCTCCCTTGCTTAGCCAACAACTTAAAGTGGTGTTCCCTTGCTAATTGACGTGTGGGAATTAAAAAGTTTAAGTGAAAAAAGTCACTTAAACCCTAAATTCGCCCTCCTTGGTGTTTAACTTAATGTTTGACCATAGGAAAAGGTGATTTCCCCCTAATTATTTGCTCAAGCTTGCTTCTAATAAAGGAATCTTTGGAGGAAATTGTTGGCATTGGGAGTATTCTTGGTGCTTAGATTGGATCTACATTGGAGGTGACTTGTCTTATTGGTTTTTTGAGTTTTAGCTTGTAGATCTAATGTAGGAGATCCAAGCAAAGTATTTTGCTTGGATAGATCTATGATAGTATTATTGTAGATTTATTGAGTGGTTTATTATTGGTTTAACAAAGTATTTTGTTATTCATTTTAAATCTACTCACCTCCTTCCTTGTCTTGTAGCTTGATCTCTTTTATTTGCAGGTCACTAAGGGTTGGAAAACGATAAATTTCAGATCTGGGAACTTATTCCTTCACCAACTTGAAACCCTCTTAAGATTTTTGTTCTTTTCATTCATATTTCTCTAACAGTTTTGGGTATATTTCTGCCATAGAATAAGTCTCATTTAATCTATTATATGTTGTTTTTATGCTAAAAATTTCTGGTTACTTCTAACAGAAATTTTTCCAAGTTTTATGGTTGTTTTGCAGCTTTTCCAGCAAGTTTTACTTGCTGTTTTTCTGCAACTCTGAACCAGTTAAGGGGAGGTGTTGCCCATTTGGGGCCACAAATCATCAAGAAATAACCTCCCAAGGGTATTGAATACCCTCTTCTTCTTCTTCATTCTACATTGTAAGCAAGCCCAAAGAGAGTCTCTTGGGCTTGCATTTCTCAAACTTTTAAAAAATTCTGCGTTTTTTATTTATGTTTGCCTACAACTAGCAAAGAGGCTTGGCTTTGCCACCCATGTTAAATCGTAAAGCTAGGACTTAGAGTTTATTTTATGTTTTAAGCTTTCATTTTTGTTGCCCCACTTGTCCTTAAGGCAAGGTCGTGTGGCAAAGTTTACGTGTCTTTCATTTCACGTTAAACTCTTTTATTTCCATACCCACTTTGGCACAAAATTGGTAGGCTAGTCCTCCTCCTTCTGTCTTAGTTGAGGTTGCTCTTTTTTTATTTCAAGTATTGTTTGCCCCACTTGTCCTCAAGACAAGTTTGAGTGGCTAGCATCGTCATTTACTTTCCAAGTTTATTTACTTGCATTCTTTAATTATTTTGCCTACACCTAGCAAAGAGGCTTGGCTTTGCCACCCATGCTATATCGTGAGGCTTGGCTATAGCTCAGTTTGTTTTTCTTTATCTTGTCTATAATTGCTTAATCTCTAGCTTCTCATTCTTTAAGTGGTTTATTTTGCAAAGTCATTTAATTTTACTATATCTTGCTTAAGTTGTGCAATCACTTAATTAATTCAATATCTTGTATCTTAAGCGTAGATCTTACACTTTGCAATTTCATTTCAAGTTGTTCAGAGTGGCAATCTAGACTAGGAGGATCAATTAATCTAGTTTAATTAGGCACTTTGGACTGATCCAACTTTTGCCACCAAAAAGGGGGCTTCTGGAGGCTACAGGGGGTGCTAAGTCAGGGATGACTTCACGGCACTAGGTGTCCCCTCTGCTTGAGCACCCAAGTTTTCCAGGTTGACCTGTGGAGCTAGGGAAGGGCCTTGTTTGCCCTTCTTCTTGAGCACCCAGCAATCATTTTGGCCAAAGCGGTAAGAGTCTAGGGGTAGTCACATAGCTTAGGTTGGTTTCACATTAGCTTAGGCCCCCTAATCAAAGAGAGACTCTTAAAACTTATCTAAAATCTATCTAATACATTTCACAACACTTGCACTTTATTCTCAGTACCTTTCAGTTGTGTAGTCCTTGTTGTTCAAGGCTTTCTTTTACATGCTTATGGTTTGATTCATCTCTACTTTTCATTGCAAGTTTTTCATTTCAAGTTGAGCATTTACATTTAAGTTCATTGTGGTTAAAGTGGTTTCTCTGTTCAAGGGCAGGTTGCCATCAAGTTGTGCACCATCTCTTTGGGGCACTTGGTGAGTGGTTTCCCCCCTTGCTTCAGAAGTTGCGCACTTCCTCTTGTTGACTCTCTCATCTCTAGAAGTTGTGCACTTGCTCTTTTTCAGCATTTTCAAGTTACATGTTTAATAGTTAGTTAGTTGTTGAGTTCTTTGGCTTTAGTTTTCTCTTGTTGTACATCTTTCTAACTCATTCCTTTTGTTGATATTGTAATTTGCTTTCACATTGTATATTTGTCATTGTTTTAATTCATCTTGTAACTTGGTGTATAGCTATTCTTTTGCAAGTAGATCATTTAATTCTTGTAATCTTTTGTATAAACTTAGTTGACTCCTTGCCCAACATTTAGGCACTAGTCTTAGTTGACCTTAGGGAAAGGATTTGACTATCATTGAAATTGTGCATTGCACTATTGCTTGCCATATAGGTTAGATTTCCCCCTAACTTAACAAAACTAAAATTAACTCCTAGACTTCACTTAACAACTCACATAGTAAATAGGGTTTACCCCCTTGGCTTCCCTAGGAGTAAGCCTAGACGGAAGAAGTCCAAATCGAGGTGACAGTGGGTTTGGACTTAGGCATTGTGCCTCCAAGGACACACCAAGTGGATTGAGACTTTCCCACGTGTGTAGGTGTGTATAAGGACAGAAACAAGAACTATTTGTGTGTGTTCTCCAAGTGAGGTGCCTAGCCTCTTATAAATACAAGTTGAACTGCCCAGAATTAGGTCAGGGTTGACCTGTCCACTTTACCCTTCTAATTTACAAATGACTTGTCAAGGCACAATAGCGTCGACTTTTACAAAGGCACAATAGGGCTGACATAACAAATACAATATAATATTATTCTTTAGGTTTTTGTCTTGGTCAAATACAATATCAATATAATAAGAATATCTTTCGAAGCTACTCAAACTTCAACACTCCCTCTTAGCAAGGAAGGTATTCTTCTGGCACGATCATCACGACTGCTTCTACTCTTTTGTACACTTGACCATTGACTTGTTGAATTTCCACGAATCTATATTGAATAAATTTTGTAACCACATCAGCATCCAAGGTCTCATCATCCATCTGGGCTTTATGTCATCACGGAGCTTTCACTCGCCAACTCACATAGAATCTAGCATCTAGTTAGCCCAAAATAACTCAAAATTACGAAAATCGTCAGAATGCAACGGAACCAAAGCCAAGTTGTGCGGAATGGATCATGATGATGAAATAAGATGAGTGATGCAAGTCGGACCCCAAAAAAACCCTCAATAGCTCATGTACTCGCTATAACCTCCATCTGGCTACTCTGGTCATCATAACACTCTGTAATATAATGATGTCCCAAAGTGGGGACATTACAGTCCTCCCTGCTAGAAAATTGCTTGTCCTCAAGCAATAACCGAGTCACTCCACATATAATACTGGGGTCCCATGTCCACCTGTGGGACACACAGTAGGCTCCATCCAAAGTTGAACTATCACGCACTCTATCCCCTGGATCCCATATTAGGACGTGAACTGCAATACCCTGTGAAGCATAATCCTGTAACATAACAACACCATGAGTCTCCTGCAAATGACACATGGCCTCAACCCGAAATGAGTCTATCCTCCAAGTTCATACCAAGACCAACACGGTCTCCACCAACTGCACATGTTGTTGCCATAGTGAGTACTGCAAGACCTCAATGAATCACCCTCAAGTGACGTGCTCCCCTCAATACTGAAGCTCACTGGAAAGTCCAAGTGACTTCCCCCTGCAAGTATCCGCTCGCCTCCTTCAATCGATGGAATGCTCAGCCCTGTAATCCCTGGGTCCCATGCTAGTCTCTGCCCAGGATCACCACAATGACGTTGCACTACTTTGATCATGACTGTTTGCTCATAGTATACATATTGGATCCCCCACTCCTGGGTCCTCATGCTGAAATACCTGTGAAAACTGGACCTACTGTCAAGAAGTTGCACCTATAAAAGTATCTCTGTGGAAGTAACCTCTGCTCAACCATCTCCATACTCGATCATGAGTATCAAAAGGAAGAACCTGTCTCACCTCATAGGACGAGCCCCTGCAAGCCCTCTCAAAACCACCCAAGAGTGGAGTACGTTGCTCTCTGGCACAACCTAGGCCATCATAAGGTGAAACAACCTACTAACCAAATGGACTCCTGGATCCCATGGAAAACTTGGAAGTTCATCACTTCCAATCCCCACTAACTGCTCATGTGTCATACTAATAACTGTCGGAAGCCTCCCATTCTCATCCTCACCTGAATCTGTGTCGCCCTCTGAGATATCCGCCATCCCATGGCCTATGATGCTCAGCATCATGCCCAAGGTCTCAACGGTCTGTCTCTGATGGTCCACCCCTATCCTATTGTATGCCATAAAAGCACTCCTGTCAGGTGGTCTCGACCTACCAGCTCTCCATGTCCTCTGCCACTATCTATCTCCCCTAATGCTATTGTTGATGATGAAAGTGTCGGGAAAGGCTAACAGAAACATTTGCAATCGACTGTAAAACTGGAAAGTATCATATGCTTTGGTCAATCCCAAGGATTCAACCAAAAGCTCGTCCACCAGTACCCATGGTAAATACTCACTTATAGTCATCACTTAACCCCAATCATCAGGTACAACCAGAGGTAACTCAAACTGTTGGTCAACCACTCTCCATCCATCATCGCTCATGCAACTGTTGATATGGTGAAGGTGATCTCCCGGATCTATACATTGTTGCAAGGAAGGAGAATCTCCATGCTCTACTAAGTACGTCTCCTCCCTGCAATCCAGTGCGGTCCTCTGAATCCCACTGTACACCTCGGCATGTCTCTGTGAACTATCACTCACCACTGTATGCTCCTGCATACTCATGTCATCTCCTGTATACTCCTGCAGCATCATGGATCCTGGGTGTACTACTGGGTCAACCTATACATGAAGGTCAGCCAATCCTGGAACACAAATGGAAGTGTCCTCATAACTGCCCTGTGACACATGGACATCCCCCCCTGTCTTCGGATCATATCTCTCCATACTCATCAGTGACCCTGGGTACTCCTCATGCTCCTCTGTCAACTGGTGCTCCTCCGCTAAACCACCAACATCCTCTAGCAATGTGGCTGAAGGATATATCTGACTCTCTACTAAGATAGATGTAGTGGATCTCTCTCTAATCTCCTCAAGGAGCTCCTCTGATCTGGACTCTGATTCTTGAAGGGTTGTCTAGGTGCCTTTCAAGAATCCTCGTCTGCTCCCCAACTCATGAGTGAGTCTATCCACCTCCATCTCCTACTCCCTCAGGACCCTGTGATACATCTCGCCAACCCCCAATAGGTAGTCTATGTCCATTAACAATTGTTGGTAGTCGACCCTCATCATAGTCACTCTCTCCCTGAGAGTATGAAAGTCATCCATGGCAAATCCCTCGGTTGAACTATCATGTGCCATTGATGCCCTCCAGCAACAATCTGCCACCAATGCATGGGTGTCATCAATGCACCTAGTGGTTGCCATGATCATTTCCTCATTGACTCTCAATTGTCCTACCAAGTATCGGGACTTTTGATCACAATCCTGCTGAGGTGCTACCTCACACCCCTCACTGCTAGTGTCAACCCTGGAATCCCCAACAACACTCTCTGCAAAAGATAAGGCACTGAACTGCCCATTGTCCACTGTGCTACTGGGTCCTCCTGTATGCCACTGCACACCATCACCAACTGCTACCCCCATCTGAATCGCACTGTATCTTGTATGGGCAGTTGTATCCTCCTATGCACTCACCCTGCTACTATCATCTGCGCATGGATCCCATACATATGTGTCCAGACATGTGCTATGGTCATTGCGACCAATAAGGGGTCCATCCTCATCATTGCAAACCGGTCCTGGAAGTAAGTGTCCCATCAAACTATCAGTCTCCACAACCTGATCAAACAATGGAGTATCCAAAGGAGGTGAGCCACTATCCTCATAGGCATGTGTAAGATCAACTGTCTCCAAGTCATGTCTGTCATGAAAGTCCACTTGTCCCTGGTGTGCAATCCATGCGCAGGGCTCCACCACTATATCTGTAATGCCACTGATATCCTCCTGTGTCATGGCTATCATAGGTGTCTGAGAAGGTACCAACTGTGGCACAGTCACCATATGAAGCCCATCATGTTTAGGTGCTAACACATGTGAATCTCCACTAGTGTCACCACTCTGTTGAAGTGTAAGGTCATCAACACTATGTGATATGATTGCTAAAGCACATGTGCTATCATCCTGTCCATCCAACTGTCCCTCCAATGCGCAAGGGTCACTATCCTCCCCAAGCGTGCAAGAGTCACTAGCATCTACAAGTGCACAAGACTCACTAGCCTCCTCGAACTGCTCTAAATATGAATCTATGGTTGCATCCCCATGTATCTCCTCATCCTCACTGTCATAGTGCACCTCAACAATGTGCCTCTTACCTTTATCCCTACATCTATGATCTGGTTCCCAAGGCACTTTGCAGTTGTAGCAAACTTGCCTGCTCCTAATGGGTGTAGGAATAATCTGTTCTTTCTTCCATCTAGCTCCTATGGCTTTATTTTCTTTTGATATTCTGACCCAATGTGTAACCTCATCTTTGCTCCAACTAGAATTTTTAAAGGATACAAACTGATGGAATGTTATTATATTCCTGAGAAACTCATTGAGGGTTTGATATTCCCTCTCACAATCAACAATCCCTCTAGCAAAATGTACAATATTCATCTCTCCTTATGGAAGACCCCTCATGCTAGCCGGAGTCTAAGCTCTGATACCACTATAATGTTCCCAAGCCAAGATGCCAAGAACATTGCATTTTTTATTGATTTTTAGGTGTTTTCTGGTTGTGGCATTTCGTCAAACACTTTGCAGATTTTGATCTTTTAGGTTGCGCTAGGGTTTAATATGATGGTTTAATGGGTGTTTGCAGCCAATAATCAAAGAAGATATAGCAATGGAACATACCTCAATAAGATACAAGATCAACAACACAAGGAGTAACCAAAAATACCTCAAATCTGATATTATTCATGATAGTAGAAGACCCAGGTACAATGGATCTGCAGATCTGGTACAATATAGCTAAGAGCTAATAGCAAAATGATAATAACCCTCAAGCAAGATCAAGRGGAGAAGATACAAGCCTCCAAAGGCCAAATAGTTGAAAGAGAGGAATGACAGGACGAGATCCTGGCCTTCCGAAGTACCAAACCCTCAAACTGGGAGACTTGCGCACTAGCTTCTGGCTATAGTTGCATGAAGATTTCAGCCCTYTTCCTCCTTGGCACCAATAGCAACCAAAACACCTAAGAAGAGTAGATCTAAAGTCTAGAAACAAGGTAGAAAAGTTCCCTTGCTGAAGAATGAAGTTTGTGCCCTTCCCATGAGTAGATCCACTCCAAAGATTGTGCCCTTCCTCTAGGAGAAATCGTACCACACTCACAATAAATCAATACTCAGGCAAAACGCACCACAAGTAGCCCAAGAAAGGCGCTAAGGCCTCCACCAAGATATCTCACAAGCTAAACTCTCCAAATCCCCTTCTCCTTGGCCAGATCAAATGGATCTAGTTCTCTAGTGCGCCCTCTAGCTGGAAACCCTCAATGCTACGCACCCTTCTCTCTCTGAACATGTGGTTGATGTAGAATCCACCTGTGACTGAATGGATCTGATATAGAATGGTGAGGGAGGAATCTTTCACCTCCGTGACCAAGCTTGGACCAGGTTGGGTGGGATCTTTCACCACCGAGCTGATCTCTAGGGTTTGTTAAGTCAAAAACCCTCAAAACCCCCAACGGCATGGGCTCACTAGCAAGAAGCCAGATATCAACTGATAAACAACATATTGAGAGAATAGAGGCCCCTATCTCTCTTTTATCCTCCCTGCTCACCTTGTCTCTCCAAGTGACTTTTACTTTATTTAATTATTAATTAATTAATTATACATTTTACCTCTCAAAAGTGGTTTATCTCTCCTTGTGGCTTCTCTGGCCACTGAAAGTCACTTCTCATCATCCTATCCTGTAGTGTTATTCCTCCCGATTTCGGTGAGCTATTACACTAAGAGGTTTCTCCAAGTATTATGCCAAATATGACCTCCTTAGTGAATTTAATTAACATATAACCCAAAATAACTCAAAATTATAGAAATCGTCGGAATGCAATGGAACCAAAGCCAAGTTGTGCGGAATGGATCATGATGATGAAATAAGATGAGCGATGCAAGTCGGACCCCAAAAAACCCCTCAATAGCTCTTGTACTCGCTATAACTTCCATCTGGCTACTCTTGTCATCATAACACTCTGTAATATAATGATGTCCCAAAGTGGGGACATTACACTCGGTCTCTGCCATACCTCTAGACCTAAGAAGTAATGCATCATGCCTAGGTCTTTCATCTCAAACTCTGCAGCAAGCTTCCTCTTACTCTAAGTGATGAGCTTCTTGTCTCCTGTTAGAAACAAGTCATCCACAAACAATAGTAGTATCATTGGTCCACCATCCACAACCTTGAAGTATAGGTTGGAATCTGCTTTACTCTTGGTAAAGCCCAAGCTCATCAGGAAGTTGTCAATTCTAGCGTACCATGCTCTGGGTGCTTGCTTTAACCCATATGAGGCTTTCTTCAATCTGCACACATGTGTCTGACTGTCATGTGTCTCGAAACCTTGTGGCTGCTCCACATACACTTCTTCTATTACACCATTTAGAAAAGTTGTCTTCACATCCATCTAGTGTACCTTCCACTTCTTTACTACAGCTATTGCAAGTATAGCTCTAATTGAAGTGTATCTCGCCGCAGGAGTAAATGTCTCCTCATAATCTATTTCTTCTTTCTGGGAGAAACCACGTGCCACAAACCTTGCCTTGTATTTCTCGATACTTCCATCTGTTGAATGTTTTATCTTGTAAATCCACTTGGAACTTACAACTATCTTCTCTTTCGGTCTTGGAACCTCATCCCAAACATCATTCTTTACAATGGATTGGTACTCTTCAACCATGGCATCCTTCCATTCTTTCTTCTTTGCAGCCTCTTCATAACTAGTAGGCTCAGCATCAATGATGTCACTTAGCAATGCCACATAGCTAGAGTAAGGTCATGGCCTCTTGCTTTCTCGGAAGGATCCATCTGGAGCACCATACTTCTCTGCATCCTGAATAATTTCCTAAGCCCAAGTTGGTCTTCTCTTCTTGGTATTCATCTCTTGGGATGAATCTGTAGGTATCTGTGATTCTTCCCTACATGATCACCTGCATCTGTATATATAACTATGGGAGCTTCAGGCTCTTCATCATGAATCTCATCTAAATGATTTTGTCTTGATCTACTAAAAGTTGTATCCTCATCGAAGGTGACATCTCTGCTAGTCTCAATCTGACAGTGACCAGGGATGTAAACTATGTATGCCTTCGATGTCTCACTGTATCCAACAAATATACCCTTCTTTCCCTAAGGATCCAACTTCGATCTCTTGTCCTTGGGGACATGCACATATACTGGACAGCCAAATATCCTCAGGTGGCTGACCTCTAGATTTTTAACTGTAAACATCTATTATGGTGTCTTGTTCCCAAGTACTTTGTGGGGACTTATGTTCTGCACATACACAGCAGTCTTGGGTTCCTCTGCCCACAGATGCATCGGTAAATCTTGATCATCAATCATGGCCTTCACTGCTCCATGATTGTACGGTTCTTTCTTTCTACCACACCATTCTGTTGAGGATTGTAGGGAGTAGAGAGATCCCTCTTAATCCCAACTTCCTTACAGTTGAATTCATCTGATTTGAATTCTCCTCCATTATCTAATCTCAAAATCTTTATCTTCTTTTCAGACAAGTTTTCAACAAGTGCCTTGAACTCTTTGAACTTGTTGAATACTTCACTTTTAGCCTTCAAAAAGTAAATCCAAGTTTTACATGAGAAATCATCAAGAAATGAAACATAGTATACACACCTGCTAAGTGAAACGGCTGACATTGGTCCACACATGTCTGAATGTATAATGTCCAAGACTCCTTTGGCTTTGTTATCGCTGCTTGGAAATGGTTTCTTCACGTTCTTGCCTTGTGCGCATCCTTTGCATATGCCTTCTTGTTCCACTTGGATTTCTGGCAAACCTGTCACCATCTTGCTCATGATCGATAGGGCTTTGTAATGTATATAAGCAAATCTTCTATGCCATAGTTCACTTGGAGTAACTGTACTGTGTACTAGCACTGAAACTGAGTGTCCCTTTAACTTGTATAATCCTCCTTCTTGAACACCAATCACTACAGCATCATCAATAGATTTTCCTCTAGGCCACATGAGGACTTCACCATCAACGAAAGCAACTCTGAATCCTTTCTCATCTAAAGTTGAGATAGAAAGGAGATTCTTCTTTAAACCAGGTACATACAACACATCCTTCATCTTCATAGGTTTTCCAGTGTCTAACTTGTAGGATGCTTCTCCTACTCCTTTAATGGGATACTGGTAGTCATCACCTAGCTTCACCTTGTGAGGTGAATCTTTTTGAACTAGATCTGAGAGAGATTCCTTATAACCAGTCATGTGCTTAGAAGCACCACAATCAATAAGCCATGTGTCACTTCCATGAGTGATTATTCCTGTAAGAGTTGAGATCAAAACATATTCTTCACTTGAGTCTTCTTCTTTGGTTTTCTCATGATCATGTTCATCATCTTCTGCAGCATGAGAATGATGTCTTTTATACTTTCCTTTTCTGACCTGACCTTTGGAGTTGGGACGGTTTAAGGCAATGTGTCCCATCTTTTGACAAATGAAGCATCTGTAATCTGAGAAATCCTTCTTGAACTTATGTGTCTTTTGTAATCCATGAGGCTTCTTGTGTGAATGAGCTTCCTTCTTGCTCTTTACTTTTCTAGCATGAGCTGCTAGAGCTTGATTTTCTTCATTGCCTAGTTTCTCTTCTCTTGTTACCAATCTGGCTTCTTCCTGAGTAGAATCCTCTCATGGTCTGCTAAACCTTGTTAGCCTTCTTCTTGAACATATACCCTGAATGAATGATTTCCAAGATCTAGGGAGAACATTCAATGTAGTCATTGTTGATTTTTTATAAGCTAGGTTAAGCATGAAGTTCATTTCATTTTAGCATTTCACTTAACCATAAACAATAATGTTGAAGCAACCAAGATCACAAGAAGAAACACCATGCACAAGAACACAAGAAGTATCCTGGGAAACCCTTCTCAACAAGGGAAGAAAACCCAGCTATATTCTTCAAGAGAATGACCTCCACCAAGATAAACCTTAGCACACAAGAGGGTGCTTCAAACCCTAGAAGACTAGCGCCCAAGAGAGGTGCGCACATTTTCCCAAGCAGATGTGTTTGCTGAAATTTTCAAACTCACAAGGAAGATATGATTCCACAATGGGGAATCATCCCTTACTTATATTAGACTTGTCCAAACAACAAAGGCATCTATTGGCTCAATAGAGCCGACCTCTCTAAGTCGCTATATAATTTATTATTATTATTAATATTAATATTAATATTAATATTGATTATCTTTTACATTTATTATTAAACATATTAAGGTGGGGCCAACCTATACCCTTTACATAACAATTAGGGTTACAAGTAGGTCTGACTCTTGAACAATATATAGCGAAAGATCCGATACACCAACTAGTGCTCATCCACTAGGGGCACATCCATAGGGATGTCATAGCTCTGATTCACTACATTACACAGAAGAACCAGATCTTCACACATTCACCTGTGCTCATCCACAGGCACGTCCACTCTACAGATCTTCTTTCCCACTGCCTCACACAGGAGAATCATCTGGAATCTTCTTGTCAACTCTACTGCTCAGAGGAGGCTAATACATCATCTTCATTTCTTGTTCTCATGATGATGCACCCAGCATTTTCGGATTTCACATGTTTACCTTGTGCTCAGCCACAAGCACGTCCTAACTCAACAGATCGCCTTTCCCACTGGATAATCATCTAGAGTTCTTCTCAACTCTCTGAATGGAGGTCATCTCTACGTTCCCAACTCTGTCTCAGGCAGGAACCACGTACCCTTCTTAGGGGCTTTCTCTTAGGTTTGTAAGCTGAGAGAAAGACTTCACATAGTTGCAATGATCCACACCTCACAGGTTTGTAAGCTGGAGAATGTCTCACATAGCTGCAATCATCAACACTCCCTCTCAGCTAGGGAGGCATTATTTATCATGCCAAGTCTCACACGGATGTATTTTGAATTTTGTCTTGGCTGGAGTTATCGACACTCCCTCTCAACTAGGAAGCCATTCTTCACGAAGTTAAGTTGGTGAAGATATCTGCAATCTGCTCATGTGTAGGAAGGTACTGCATGTGTATGATTTTCCTCTGCATCATATCTCTGAAATAAGGATATTTCATCTCATTGTATTTCGATCCATCAGGAAACACTGGGTTCTCAAAGGAGTTTTACTCAAGGCTCTTGGTTATCATCATAGGATCCATCTCATGGTCAAGTAAATCTGTCAGAAGCTTGTGAAGCCACATTGCTTCGCACATTGATGCTTATATACTCTGCCTCTGTGGTACTCAAGGCTACAGAGTTTTGTTTCCTGCTGTATTAGGAAACCATGGAAAAATTCACGATAGAACATCAGCTGGATGTGCTTTTCCAGTTCACTGTACTCTCTGCTCAATCTGAATCAGCATATCCTGCAAACTCAAGTTTATACTGGAGGCATATCTTAGGCCATATCCAACTGTGCCTCATATATATCTCAATACATGTTTTGTTGTTTGTCTAGTGAGTCTGTCTCGGTTGACTCATGAAATGACTAGGCACATTCACTGCATGGCATGAATCAAGTCTGGTGTTGACCAAACACATTAGCGATCCAATCAGTTGTGGGTCAGTCTTGTCTGAATCATCATCAATCTTCTTCTTTAAATCCATCACGGTGGATTTTGCATTGTCATATTGAAATTCTTTAATATTTTCACTATATATTTTTCCTTGACTCAGGAAAATCTTATCGGTCATTTGTTATACTTCTTGTCCCAAGAAGTAGTGCATCATACTCAGATTCTTCATCTCGAATTCAGAAATCAAGGATTACTTGTAACAACAACGCTTTCTGAATAAGTCACCGAGATCAGGCTCTCCTCACCAACGTTGTAATGATATAGATTTGGATCAGCAACACTCTTGTTGAAACCCAAACTTATCAAGAATCTATCTATCTGATATAGTTTCCAACTCATGAATGGAAGTGTATCTGGTTCACTGGATCAAGTGTCTCATCATAGACAACTCCCTCTGTTTGTGAGAAACCTCTGGCTATAGATCTCGTTTTGTATTTCTTGACACTTTCATCAGTTGTATGCTTTACCACAGACTTCCCTTTCTGGTCCCTGAATAATATCTTATGCATCATTCTTTTAAGATATATTGGTATTCTTCTGTTATGGCATTTTGCCATACTGGTTCTCTTATTGCTTCTCTAAGACAAGGAGTCTTAGCATCAATGAAGTGGCTCATGATTGAAGGATAGCTCGAAAATCTCTTTTGCTTTCTCGGAATGTGCCTTGAGAGGCTTGTATGCTTCTCTACCTCTTGCAGAGTGAGTCTAGGTAGGCATTTTATGCCCTACTGCAATATTTCTGAACATATCAACTGTAGAAACTGAATAACCTGGAGTAATGTCTGTCTCCCTCTGAATTTCTGAAGGGGGGAGAAGGTATTGTCTCACTATCAATCTCCATCTGAGATTATTTGGATCTTTGAGAAACTGTCTCTTCTTCAAGGACAATGTTCCTACTTGTCTCAATCTGTCTCTTGGCTAGGGATGTCTTTGAAGCTTCACTGTATCCTTTCTTCCTAAAGGATCTAGCTTGGACTTCTTCTCTTTGGGTACATGAAAAATACATTGGGCACCCAAATAAACTGAAGTGTTCAATCTCAAGCTTCATTCCGATGAAGACTTCTCAGGATCCATGAATTCAGCAAAGGTTCCTTCCTTCTGCAATTTCACTCATGATAATGATGCAAATAATATATACAAGTGCATACCTAAGGATGTTGGCTCGTGATGAGACCCCCTTTCCCTTGGCCATGCAACCAAAGGTCACTACCCTAGCGTGGTAACCATATAATGGCAATGTCACACTGTTAGGTACCCATGAACCTAATAGGTTGGCTCGTGATGAGACCCCCTATCCTCTTGGCTAGGTCTTGTTTATTAGTTTTTTCGGGTCCCTCTTGTTTCTTGCTGAGAAGCTTTTTATTGCCTTCTCGAGGATCCCTGGGCGAGGCATCTCGAGGTCTCATTTCTAGGCTTTTATCTTTTACCAGCTGCTTTTACCTTCTGGGCCTTTAGCCCCTTCTTCCCACGAGATAAGGTGCAACCTTACAAACAGGTCAATCCAATGCCCGGACAAGGGGAATGGGATAAATGAGCGGGAGATAAGATGAAAAATTGGTGGTATGGTGGGAGCGGACGATGGCTCTTCAGAAACCCCCCCGGTGGCAAACCAAAACCCATGGGTACAGGCTTGCTAGGACACCCTGTCAATCTCCCCAAAAATGGTCAATTGGGTTAATGTAAGATCCAAGCAGTCGTCAGAGATAAAAGGAGTCAGATGCATATATCCAAAGGTTATAATGATCAAAAGTGACACATACCATGATACCTGGACCAATTACCTCATGGAGCAAGAGCCTTCTCCGATACAAGA
>SNQJ01S0002215.1:193101-219712 GCA_010110895.2 Picea sitchensis
ATGAGTCTCTGAGTGAACTCTGTGTATGCCACTATCTGATTGTGGCCTAGTGTGGTCAGTCCATGATACCACCAATCATGAGCTTTGCCATCCAAGTACATGGTGGCAAACTTGATGGATTCCATCTCCCTCATGGGATTAAGCTGCAGATAAGTGTCCAGCTTCTGTACCCATGCCTGTGCTGTCATCTTGGTCGTACCATCAAAGTAAGGAATCTCCATCTTCCCTGCTCTGCGTTCAAACTCATAATTGCTCCTGTGGTTCAGCCTAGGCCTGTTTCTGAATTTGAGTTGACAGTATTGATCTAGGGACATCTGCCTCTGAATCATTATATCCAAATCATTGTACTCCCTGGTACACCGTGCCATCTGCTCAACAAAGTCATCCACCTGTTCATGATGTGCATGTTCATCTGTGAGCGTGGGTAAGTATGGTCTAGGGGTAGCCCTACTACCTATCTATCCATGGGGTGTGCCTCCCCCATTACTTCCCTCAGACTGATGATAGGGAATATGTTCTGGATTATACCTGTTTCCACCGTGTGATCCACCAGTCTCCCTATTGTCATACATCTCTGGCCCTTTCCCTTTGTGAGTCATCTGCATCAACAAATTGGCTATCCTAGTCTGGTTCTCATCGACCTTCCTCAGATTCTCATCTACTTTCCGCAGGGTTTCGGTGATTTTAGTTTGTCCCTTACAGTTTGCCTCATAGTTCTCCTATAAGTGGTTGACCAGGGTACTTTCTGTTTGGTTTATGGTTTTATGGAACTCATGTGCTAAGAAAGCCAAGCCTTGTGGCTCACGGTCATCCCCTGAACCCTCCATTTTGGCTTCTGTTTCACTGGTCTACTTCTTCCTTCGGCCCATATAGATACCACTGTACCTCTGCATGCGCTAATCCTCACAGGATGGGAGGATCAGAGCTCTGATACCACTTTAATGTTCCCAAGCCAATTTTTTTGCTTGGGGACACTAGCTAACCACTGAACTAATTGTTTTACTGTTATGTTTGCAGGYTGGCCACTGATATTTCGGCCTTAGGGTTTAATTCAGTTATTCAGTCACAGTTTATTCAAGATACACTCAATACATGAAAGATCTCAACAATACACAAGATGTGGAACCACAAAGCATAGATCTGACCTTTTATTATGACAAAGCAAGAACCCGATACAATATAGAAGCAGATCTGAAATAATCATCAGATGGCTCCAAGATAGAAGATATGAGTTGCTACAAAATGCTCCCGACAATACAAAATAGGCCTCCAAATGTTGAATACGAGATGAAGATCCCAAATACCAAGAACAAAGGGTACGTCCAACCCCCTTAGGTTGTTGGTACATCCTGCTGGATGACAAAGAGGCCAATATTTCGGCCCAGCTGAAGGAGATATCAAAATCGTGCCAAACTCCACGAGGTTGTACCTTACCTCGTGGAAAGAAGGGCCTAAAGGCCCGGAGGGTAAAAGTAGCTGGCAAGAGTTAAAAGCCAATGTTGAAACCTTTGAGATGCTTCGCCCAAGGATCCCCGAAAAAGCAGTGAAAAGATTCTCAGTAAGAAAAAGGGACCCACAAGATACATAAACACTCAAGGTACTAGTTGATGGATAGGAGGCCTCATCACGAGCCAGCCTATTCTGACCATGGGCATGTAGCGGTATGACACTACCACCTATCTGGTCACCATACCAGGGTAGTGGCTCTTGGTGGCATGGCCAAGAGAAAGGGGGTCTCATCACGAGCCTGCCTTCTCATTTCCGTGAAATGTTTGTGGATAACGCTGTCACCTCTGGCTATCAAGCCAGGACAATGTCCCTCAACTATTCCCTTGAAACACAAGAGCAAAAGATGCACACCCCAAACTTAAGAGAGGTTAGCCCAATAGGACACCATGAGACCTTCTCCAAACCTAACTTGTCAAATTACATAACGTCTTTGAGCATTTGTCTGGGTTAAGGGGGGTTTGATGCACATGTTTGGGTAATTTAATTATTGGATGTGATTTACATGCTATGATCCCTGTGACTTATGGACCCCTGGAGAGCGTACTTGTTGTTATTGCAGGACCTTGATCGGTGGACAGATACACGAGGGAATGATTAGCTCGGACCTTCATGGGGGATTAAAGCCCACACATGGATGCTGCAACCCTAGGCAGGGGTAAGAAGAAATTGAAGACTTGCACCGGGAAAAAGAAGGACGTTACCTTTGGAGGCACCCTGGCAGACCTAGACCCAGGGGGACCTTGCTCTTCCACATGCACGTTGGCCTTTGAGGGCCCTGGATGTCATCATCGTGACCCTAGACGTCATCCAGAGCTAGGGTTTTCATCTTGGAGGCATTTATGATCCTGGTGGCACATGTGGGCATCATTTGGGGCCTCTGGAGGCCAAGCGCCCTGCATTTTTAGCTCAACATTCCACCTTTAGGCCTCAACGTCACCCTAGAAGGGCATGATGTCACACTTGGAGGTGTCTTTAGATGCTAATTAATTTTTATTATGTCAAAATTGAATTTTATTGTAAATTGGCCAAGTCGGCCTTATTGTTTACCTAAAATTAATTAAAGGTCAAAGTTTTGTATAAATAAGCATAAAGTACATTCATTTTGAACATCACAACTTCTCATACAAGAGAAGAGGTCTGAAATTTGTGCCCCAGTGAGGGCTATTGGCTGAAATTGTGAGGCGCACTCTTGCATAAGGCTATTTTTTGCAACTTGGATCAATCTTGGAAGTTTTTATGGTGATCTTGCATGGTATTTTCATGATTATTCTTGGTGCAAGTAAGTAATATCTGCATTTTTTGTCATCTATTGAATGGTTTGTGTATGGTTTTATTTGTTCATACAAGATTATGAAATTGCATGGTATACTTGATGCTTGAAGTAAGGAACTTAAATTGCTACTTTCTTACTTTCTATTTGCAAAGTTTTTCATTGAATTGATCTAGTAACTAGTGAAACCCTAGAGCCCTAAATTGCTAGCACTCTAAGGATTTTGACTTAGTTATCTTTGCATAAGTTTTACTCCATATGAAGCCTAAGGAGGGCAAGTTGTTAGGGCCTAGAATTGCCTACACCCTAGCATCTTGTCTCTTGAGATCAATGCATAGGGGGACTTAAGTTACTACTTCTCCTATACATTTCCCTCTTGGGTTTTGTGCATTATCAAATTGATTTGCAGCTTTAGAAGAAGTCGTCCACTTTGACTCCATAAGCCCTAGAAGGCACTAGTTCTTGCCTCTCTCTTGTTGAAGGATTGATCAAACACTCAAACATTCTTCTCCTAAGCTTTTACTAACCATCTCTAACCCTAGTTTGACCTAGATCACTAACTTATTTGCTGTTGTTATAAATGTTTGCTACAGCCATCTAATTGCAGCGGATTTTCTGCATATTCAACATTAATTTCTAGCTAATCATTTCAGAAATTGCTTATGACAAGTTATTATCATTCTACTTAGTCAATGCTATCTTTTCATGGTCTTTTCAAGCTTTTTTCTGAGGAGTATTTGTTGCAACTGTTACATTTTATCAATTGTTGTTGTAAACTTATTAACTGCTGCAATTTTATATCAGCTAGCACTTATTGTCACTGTCCATTGTCTACTGAGGTATTAATTTCATATTTGTACTTGGAATTATTGCATATGCATGCTATATTGTCATGTTCCAGGCAGGTACATCAAGCACTTCATTAACCTCATTTTTTAGACATGGATTTAGTGACTTTGGTAACCAGTGATAGGGGGGAATATATCTTGAACATAACCCTAATTTTCCAACCCTTTAGGTTACCGGGGATGCCTCCCCTGGGGTAAACCTTGCCTATCCCTAGAAAGTGGGGATTTCCTATTAAGGTGACAGTGATAGGATATTATGTTTGTTACACTAATCTCCCTTACCTGCCTTGGGCTTTGGGCAAGTACAGATTGTGCGATAACAGGTTGAACTGCCCAGAATTAGGTCAGGGCCGACATGTCCACTTTACCCTTATAATTTACAATTGATTTGCCAAGGTACAATAGGGACAACTTTTACAAAGGCACAATAGGGTCGACATAACAAATAATATAATTTTATTCTTTAGGGTTTTGTCTTGGTCAAATACAATATGAATATAATAAGAATATCTTTCGAAGCTACTCAAACTTCAACACTCTTATGAGGAGGCATCTAGTCAGCAAGTATGGAGAGATCCCATGATGGAGGAGTATCAGTCCATCATGAAGAATGATGTGTCGGATATTGTTCTAAGACCCGAGGGGAAGTCTGTGGTGACTTCCAAGTGTATCTATAAGATCAAACATGCAGCTGACGCAAGCATCGAGAAGCACAAAGCGAGATTTGTGGCTAGAGGATTCTCTCGAGTAGAGGGAATAGACTATGAGGAGACATTTGCTCCTTTTGCTCGGTACACCTCCATTCGGACAATCATTGCCCTTGCTTCAGCCATGGGTTGGAGACTACATCAGATGGATGTGAAGACAGCCTTCCTCAACTGAGAGATTGAGGAAGAGGTGTACATCGAGCAGCCAGATGGTTTTATGATTCATGGGAAAGAGTCCCATGTGTGCAGATTGAAGAAGACCCTCTATGGACTCAAGCAGGCACCTCGAGCTTGGTATGCGAGGATTGATGGATACCTGATGAGTTTGGGTTTTAGCAAGAGTGTTGTCGATGCTAACCTGTACTATAAGGTTGTTGATGGTGAGTCCCTAACTTTGATAATGTATGTTGATGATTTATTTCTCATCGGAGCAGAGAGCCCAGAGAGCCTCATTGCTTGTTGCAAATATGAGTTGGCCTCTGAGTTTGAAATGAAAAATCTTGGCATGATGCACGATTTCTTGGGACTAGAGGTGTGGCAGAGAACTGATGAGATCTTCCTAAGTCAAGGGAAGTATACAATTGAGATTTTGAGGAGATTTGGGATGTTGGATTGTAAGTCCATGGCTACACCGATGGTGTCGAATCTGAAGAAGTTGAGTGACCCTTCTTCTGATTCAGACCCAATTGATCCGACTACATATAGACAGTTGATTGGATCATTGATGTATATGGTTAACACCAAACTAGATATTTGCTATGAAGTGAGTGCACTTAGCCAGTTCATGAGTCATCAGAGACAGATGCATTGGGTAGCAGCGAAGCATGTATTGAGATACTTGCGAGGGACAGTTGGATATGGCCTGAGATATGCTTCCAGTATTGACATGAGATTGCAGGGATATGTTGATTCTGATTGGGCAGGGAGCACAGTTGACAGGAAGAGCACCTCAGGGTGTTGCTTCAGTTTGGGGTCTGCCATGGTTTCCTGGTGTAGCAGGAAACAGACTTTTGTGGCTTTGAGCACTGCAGAAGCTGAGTATATTGCAGTATGTATGGCAGTACGCGAAGCAGTGTGGCTTCGGAAGCTCCTTGCAACATTGTTTGGGCAGATGTTGGATCCCACCGTGATTCATTGTGATAACCAGAGTTGTGTGAAGGTCTTAGAGAATCCAGTGTCTCATGACAAATCAAAACTTGTCGAGATCAAGTTTCATCACATTCGAGACATAGTGTTGAGGAAAGCAGTATTGATGCAATACCTTCCTCCAGATGAGTTGATTGTGGATATTCTCACCAATCCCCTTACCAAGTCAAAGTTCGAGTACTTTCGTTATAGAACTTGGAATGTTAGAGAACACCACTCTCGGTAAGGAGTGTTGATGGTTGTAGCTTCGTATGATCAGCTTCGTGAGACACTCTCCAGGTCATACTCCTCGATGGACTGAGTCAGGTTGACCTGTGACAATATACTGGGTTGGTGCCCAACAACCCTTGAGGTGCAACTCAAGCGGTTGAGATATTTCTCCAGGTCATACTCCTCGATGGACTGAGCTGGGTTGACCTGTGATGATACTCCTCGATGGAATGAGTTAAGTATGACACTTATCGATGGACTGATAAGTTGTATTGGGTCGGTGCCCAGCGACCCTTGGGTTGTAGCCCATGTGGTTGGGATATTTTTTTCCAGGTCGTACTCTTCGATGGACTGAGTTGGGTTGACCTATGATGATACTCCTCAATGGACTGAGTTGAGTATGACACTTATCAATGGACTAATAAGTTGTACTGGGTTGTAGCCCAGGGATCCTTGGGGTGTATCCCTTGTGGAAACGTCTTGTGGTTGTATCCCTTGACGATGATGACACACATTGTGTGGTTGTAGCCCTAGTTTATTCTAGTGGGTTGCAACCCCTAAACGAGATTGATAGGTCCACATTGGTTGTAGCCATGTGTGACGTGATGATGCCACCTGTAGCATGGTTTAAGTGACCATGGCATGGTCTGAGGACCATGGTATAGCCTGCGGAGCTATGAGGACCAGAGGAGGACATCATGGAGAATACCTCCCTAGCTAAGAGGGAGTGTTGATGTTTTTGGTAGCAACGGGAGGTATTCACCTCCAGGACAACTTTTCTTAGAGATGAAGATGCCAAGAAGTCAGAAAATAACCATTGAACAGATCAAAGAAGCCTCAGAAGAAATTAGAAGATCACAGAAGAGAAGTCAGCTCCACAGATTAATAATAAAGAAGAAATATAATGCTCCAGAAGTAAAGTCGGCCCCACAGGAAAAAGACAAAAAGAAAATATATTTTCCAGAGAGACAGGTCGGCCCTACTGGAAAAGACACCTGCCCAGTCTCTAGTATAAATAAAGGTGACACCCTCCTCATTTGATACACACTCTCACTCATCTATAGCACAAGTTTAGTGGAGAGTTGCAGCTGCAGCTGTCCAGCAAAGGAGGAAGGAAGAATGGCGCACTTAGGCTAGGGTTTATCTTTTGTCTTGGTGATGCGCTGGTGGAGGCAAATTATTCTAGCGCTCTGGTTAGGTCTTGATGCAGCTGCATTGTTGGGTTATCTCTTGTGGAGATAAGTATTCTCCTTGTTAGTTTTCTCTAGTGGATAGAGCTGGTTCTTGGTTATATTGTATTGGCAAGGATATTCTCTCGAAGAAAAGTTGTTGGGTTTTTCTCCCTTGTGAAGAAGGTTTTCCCAGCATAAATATTTGTCTTCTTGTGCTTGTTTATCTCTTGCTTATATATTTCAGTATATGGTTATTGAATGTTAAAAGAAGATCAAAATGCTATGGTAAATCTAATGTTAACAAAACTAATGAAAATTCAACACAAACTTCCCAGCAATTCAAGTAGAAAAGATACCAATCAAAGAGATAAGTTTCAGCCCGTTCTAGGGCAACTTATCAGCCAATAATCAGATCTGAAAATGCACTTTTACAGCAATAATTACAGCAGTATAACAGCAGCAAAATCAGCCCCTTATATTCTTCCATAGAAGTCAAACACTTAACAACTTGCCATTTTACTCAAGTCCAATCAGCAAGACATAAATGGGTGTAAATAACAAAGCATAAAGAACATATATAGCTGAAATTCAAATCTGAGACACAAGATGTGGACAGCTGGAAACTTGATATATAAGCTCAAGATGAAGTACAAGTACATACCATGGCCTTCTCTCAAGGCTAGTACAAAACCTCCAACTATCCATAAAGCCCTAGCTAGGGTAAATCATCAAACCCTAGCTCAACCAAGAAGATCCAAGTGCAAGAATCTCTCTAACACAACCTCGAAGGCAAGATGTCCTCCTCTTCTCTTCTTCTTCACAAATCCACCCTAGGGTTTTCTCTCAAAACCCTAATCTCCAATCTCCAAGGGATAAACCCTAACCCTAAAACTCCAAGATGCTCCAAGAAATTCCAAGAAGACAAAGAAACCCTAGCTCCTCAAGAGAAATAGAGAATACAAGTACAAGTGAAGAATTAAAAGAGAGAGAGAGAGAGAAGAAGTGCGCACTCTCTTCTCTTAGTCACATCTCATCACAAGTGAGTGAATGAATATGTTGTGGAAAGAATCTCCTTCCTCTATTTATATGAGAGGTAAGAGAGGTCAACAATACTATGTGGGCCTAAGCCCTTACAAGCAACCTACATGAGCCCTTATAGGCCACACAAGCGAGACATCCACTCTAGAGTACAAGTGTCATGCTCCAATGGCAATGTTGTGCACAATAATGACTCCAAGATGATGTAGCTACAGAGGCAAGTCCACACCACTTCATCACGATCCTCCATGGACTCCATCTATCCGCCAAAGCAAAGTACTCCACTAGGTCAAATACCCCCCCACAATAACACAATCGAAGCCCTAGGCATCCTCGAGCCATCTCCAATCCTCCGAACAGGATTCCAACCTACCACATGCCAACTAGGCCTTGAAGCCCTCCTCCATGATGCACAACGCTCCACATCCCCTATAGGGAGCTCACCAAACAAGTGGTTCCTCCATGATGCCTCAATGAAGTCAAACTGCCAAGAGATCTCCAATGCCCAAGGGAAGAACACCAAGCCTGCAATCAACTGAGGTCAAGCATTCACTAAAGCAAGCTATCACAATTGTGCATATCCATCGTGGACCATCTCTCATGCTATAATCCATCTCGAACCATCAAAGGGCTAAACATACACCATGCACCTCAAATCTCATGAAGCGCCCCCAAACATGGTGTAAATATTTTTAAAGTAACCCAAAAATATAACACTCCTTTATAAGGAAAGTGTTTACATCAACACCTATCAATTCGCTTTGCAACTCCACCAAACATGCCATCTCAAATCAGTACTAGTTGTAGTCCCAAAATCAACCACTATCGCAACAAAGTTGTCAACCATGCTATCAGAGCATCTCGATCATCCAATGAATAATGACCATCTGTGAATATGGAGGAATATCTCTGCCAAACTTCATCCTCCTCCAAGTTAGCATCAAGGGCCAACATGAACAAACACCACATCATGAACTCTACAAGACATCCTGCAAAGACAATACATCTCCATACAAGATCAAGTCGAACTTGGAATATAAAGCTTGTGGTACAGTCATCAAACTATGCAAGGTCATCACCAACCTATCAAAATGAAAATCCCTCTCATGTACCTCAAATATTCTAGCAACTGAATCAACCTGAACTAGATCAACTCCTTCATCTATATGAGATACAATCAAAGTGTTTGTGCCTAGACCTGGACTTGGCTCAATGATATCTAACCATGCATGTGCCTCCTAAGAACTAAAAGGCCTTACTAGCCTCTCATTGGAATGTAAGAGTGCCACTAGATTAGCAAGTAATCTGTAAAGACCGCCTCTCTCACTCCTCTAAACAAAGTCCTCGAACTAGCTAGACTACAATCATTGATGGTGCACTATTGTCCCTCAAAAGCAACTCTCCAATTTATATATGTCATGCAAGAAACTAAAAGGAGGTTTTTCCTCAAACCTGAAACAAATAAAATATTGCTCAACTCAAAAACATCACCTAAAGGCATCTGAAATGAAATGGAGCCAAATCCTCTCACAAGGTACGTGGCACCATCACCAACCTCCATAGTCATGCCTCCCTCTTGCTCTTGAATTCTATTGAATAGAGACCTATCATATGCCATGTGTCTCAAAGCTCCATTGTCCACATACCTGCCAACCCTAGACACAGCGTTAGAAGATAAACAAGAAGTCATGGAAAAGGTGTAAATTTTAAGGTTCAATATGATCGTTTTTGGTTTCAATAAATTATTTGTCACAGTTTAATGCTCATTCATGAATGTTGTTCATAAACTGAAATTAACCAAAAACACATTGAGCTTTACTTGCACAGCAGAAACAAGAAAAACAAAAATAAACACATTCATTATTCATTTAATGAGAAGAGAGAGCGTAAATGGGAGAGAAAAAGAGGAGAGAAAACATTGCAGCAAACTAGGGCACGATTCCCAAGGAGAAAGAGGAGAGAGGACAACAATTAATGCAGCAAGTCAGCCACACGTGTGAGAAGAGTTGACACAAATTTCGAGGCAGTAGTGCACAAAAATCATTGAGGCAGACTGTACATTATTTATTGTTGGTACAGTGCACATATTTTGAGGTAGTAGTACAGCATTTATTGCAGGCAGTCATACAACATTTATTGCAATACATAGATTTCTAGAAGAAGGTCGTACAGCCTGATGTGTGAGGCACAGAAATCGAGGCAACAATAAATTTTTGAGTTTGGCACAAAAATCGAGGTGCACTTGTTCCTATTTAAGAACTTGGACAGCAGCAAAATGTTGCGGGCAGCCCCGAGCAGCTTCAGGCAAGAGTCCGGGCAATAGGTCTTCGAAGCAAGATCTGAGCGAGATGGCAGGGATAGCTTCTGGTTCAAAGGGAGCAGCCAATCAAGTGGATTAGAGAGCAGACATGGTAGCGGATTTGGTAGCGAAGAGAGAGCCACCTCCAGGTCGTGGAAGTACCTTCCTCGCTAAGAGGGAGTGTTGATGGATTAGCATCGAACAGGTACTTCCACATAGGCTCGATGTCTAGCATGTGGGAGTCGTCCTTGTAACCTCTCAGGAAACCTTAGAAGATTCACTTTATTAGTGACTAATAAAGTGAATGACCTTTTGTAATTAATGTGAGTTTGATTTAATTAAATACTAAAGTAATTGGCATTAGTAATTAAATTAAGTCCTAGCTGGTAGATCCAAAGTGAACGCGAGATTAGATCTCAATCGTAGATCACTTTAGGAGATCTAGGGTATTGGACTTAGGGTAAACTCAAGGTTATAAAAGACAGCCTAGGTGAGAGGAGGAGACACAATGATGGTACACAAAGAGTGAGTGAGCACTCAGGTGTGCAGGGGAAGGGGCCGAGGAAAGGGTGCAAGGGGGCAGCAAGAGATATAGCAGCCAGGTAGGCTAGGCTATTTGTTGTAGCATTTGTATTTCCTTAGAAGGGCCATTATCCCAGGACGAGAGCCTTTATTTTATTCAATAAAATCATCACAGATCTGGTTTTCCCGCGATGGTTTTTCCAGGGGTTGTTTACCTGAATATATTGTGTGTTGTGTGTTATGGTTTCTGTTTTATGCTTTCGTTAATGTTTTGTTGATAACCTAGCTGTGTTGTTAATAGTAAATGTGTTTTGCTCAGAGTTAATGGTCGGGTGCTAGGTTAAGGTAAAATCAACAAAAGGCAATCTCAAACTGAGAGGAAATCTCCTCTACAATTGCTACGGTTCCGATTGCAACTTGCTTCACACCTTTTCCCTTCTTCAATGGACATTGTCTTGCATAATGTCCCATATTGTGACATCGAAAGCACATAACCTTACTCAAGTTCTTATTTCTTAGATTTATCCCATCCTTCTTCTTGAATCATTTCTTGCTACCCTTCTTCATCTTCCCGATGAGACCGATAGCATCTACTTCCCCTTGTCGCTCCGAATAGGACTACAATCTAACTTCTTCCTGCACAAGATCAACCCAAAGATTTGGGAATTTCAATATGTTCTCCCAAGCAAAAATACCTTAAATAAAAGGCATCCAGGAAGGAGCAAGCCCCTTAAGGGCAATGGACACTATCTCCTGATCCTCCACCTTATTTCCAATGGCAGCCAATTGATCTTTCAATTCATTGATCTTGATCAAGTAATTCACCATAGCATCTATCTTGCTCATGTGAATGGCTAAGAGCTAGTTTAGCAAGAGCATCTGTCAAGAAGCACAAGAATTCTGAAATAACTTAACCAAAGCATCAAACATGCTCTTACCTAACTTCTTATCTGATATGTGTGGGATGAAATGATCCTTCAAAGAATCAAGAATGATTCTCTTCACCTTGGCTTCCTTCTTTCGATCAGTGAGTGTTGGATCAGTAGGTTCTAGAATTTCCTTCTCAACATGCTCCCAAAGATCAACCTCCTCAATAAGAATCTGAAACCTAAGCTTCCATGGAACAAAATTGGAAGCTCCATCCATCTTGTCATGCTCTCTTAGACCAAGAGTCACCTTACACATCCTGAAAAGTCTCAAGTGCACAAAAAATCAACAATATATGAAATAGTTAACACCCTTTCTAGGGCACAAATGTTTTTCCCAAGCAACCTAGGTTTCACACCCAATGACCTTAACTAGGTCAAGTACCTTTCCTAGGTAAACTCCAGCTAAAACACAAAATCCTTCTTACTCAACAGTGATCTCAACCATAACAACCTCTGATATCATGTGAAAATTTCATGCACTTGGGAAATTAATGCAAAACTAAAAATTCACCTTCTTTCTCGAAGGTTCCCTGGATCACAGCACTAGAATTTTCATACTTTGGGACTGTTGTAAATTAGAGTATAAAACAGTAGTGGAAAGATCACAATAATTCACTTCAAACAGCTCCAAACTTCCTATCAATTCAAGAAGAAAAGATACCCAATAAAGAGACAAGTTTCAGCCCCTTCTAGGGAAACTTATCAGCCAGTAATCCATCTGAAAATGCACTTTTACAGCAGTAAATTCAGCCCCTTATATTCTTCCTTAGATGACAAATCACTTAACAACTTGCCCTTTTACTTATGTCCAATCGTCAAGACATAAATGCTTGTAAATAGCAAAGCATAAAGAACATATCTAGCTGAAATTCAAATCTGAAAATGACACAAGATGTGGATAGCTGGAAACTCCATATATAAGCTCAAGATGAAGTACAAGTACATACCATAGCCTTCTCTCAAGGCTAGTACAAAAACTCCAAATATCCAAAAAAGCCCTAGCTAGGGTAAATCATCAAACCCTAGCTCAACCAAGAAGATCCAAGTGCAAGAATCTCTCCAACACAACCTCCAAGGCAAGATGCCCTCCTCTTCTTCTTCATAAATCCACCCTAGGGTTTTCTCTCGAAACCTTAATCTCCAATCTCTAAGGGATAAACCCTAACCCTAGAACTCCAAGATGCTCCAAGAAACTCCAAGAAGACCAAGAAACCCTAGCACCTAGAGAGAGAGAGAGAGAGAGAGAATACAAGTGAAGGCTTAAGAGAGAGAGAGAGGAAGTGTGCACTCTCTTCTCTTAGTCACATCTCATCACAAGGGTGAATACAAGTGAATGAATGAATATGTTGTGGGAAGATTTTTTCCTTCCTCTATTTATATGAGAGGTAAGGGAGGCCAATAATACAAGCAACATACATGAGCCCTTGTAGACCACAAAAGTGATGTCCACTCTAGAGTACAAATGTCATACTCCAATGGCAATGTTGTGCACAATAATGACTCCAAGTTAATGTAGCTACACAAGGCATATCCACACCACTCCATCACAAGCCTCCACGGACTCCATCTATCCTCCAAAGAAATGTACTCCACTGGGTCGGCTAGACATTACAAGAACATTGTCAAAGCTCCAGGCATCCCCGAGCCATCTCCAATCCTTTGAACAAGAAACCAAGCTGCCACATGCCAACTAGGGATGAGGCCTCCATGATGCACAACACTCCACATCCCTTGTAGGATGCTCTCCAAACAAGTGGCTCCTCCATGAGGCCTCAATGAATGGCATCCACCAAACTACCAAGAGATCTCCATTGCCCAAGGGAAGAACATCGAGCTTACAATCAACTGAGGTTGAGCATCCACTGAGCAAGCTATCTCAACTGTGCATATCCATCATGGACCATCTCTCATGCTACAATCCATCTCAGGCCATCCAAGGTGATGATCATACGTCGTGTACCCCAAATCTCATGAAGCACCCCCAAACGTGGTGTAAATGCTTTCAGAGTAACCCAAAAATCTATCAATCTAAACAAGAGATGGGGTAGTTCAAACATTGAATTTTGATGGATCACTAGACTTAGTGGTGTATGGTCATATAGATTATCCTATAAACTTTGAGTGTTTTCATGGTTGGTTTTATACCAAGGATGGCCTACTAAATTTATATTAGCCAAAATTGGTTAACAGATGAAAAGTGCCCACATTGTGGAAGACAATAGATGATCAAGCATATCTTTCAAGAGTGCACTTATGCTAAGTTGTGTTAGAATATTTGCACAAGCCAAACTCAATTCATTCCTACAAGGAGTCATCCACTAGCATACTATAGATCTCTTGTGTTTAGTTATTATTGTGGCAAATGGTTTTGTAGTTGATCCTCAGTTTTGTATTCACACTAGAGGATTCATTGTAAGTATGCTTCTGACGGTTTGGCAGGATCTATTGAGTCCTTTAGAAAGATGGCATTTGATAAGTTATCTGCCCAAGTTCAGGCTAAAGTCTTTTTGTTCATACAAAAGATGCTAAGAATATTTCTATTGGGGCTTATTCTGATCTCATTGCAGCTTTATCAGCCATAAGATAAGCCCTTCATACTTGTATTTGCTCTTTCGTAAATTATAAGAAGTAATATTTCAAAAAAAAAAATAGTGTCTCTTAACTATGCAAATTAGTTTTTTTGTTTATTAAGTATGCAAATGAGATTCTGGGCACAAACAATGTGGAATGGTGAGACCCCACACCCATTGCATCACAAGTTGGATCAAAACAAAGGTTGGCCAACTGACAATCCAAAATCAGAAGAGGCAAACCAACAAGAACATAAAGTCAACCACAAAATAATGTGCAACCAACTAAAAGTACAAGATTAAACCAAATGTTCAATGGGTGAACAAAGCAGCGAACAATGTAGACAGGGTAGCAATCCCAACAAACAAAATGAGCCCACAACTGAGTGTGTTGTTCGTTGTTAGCAACAATAGTTCAAGAAAATTGTAATGAATGGACACAATTACTTAAGTGAAAACTCACAATGCTTTTGAAATGTGCATAGCATGAATATCATAATAAATCTAATGTGTATATATATATCATTAATTAACATTAGGGTGAGCTTGGTTAAATCAAGTTGGCCTACAACCTATCAACATGAGAATGGTGTCATGACTATAATAAAGTCAATAAGAAGCTAAAGAACAAGTTTCTTCTCGGTTACATAAAATCTTGTGCAAATATTTTTTTCTTTAAGGCTTTGCTTTAATTTTCAAAGTCACAAGTTCAATTTTCTAACCAATTTAAATGTGTGCTTATGATAGCAAATATCCTACTTTCCTATGCACAACTACTACAATTTGCAATGCAAATATCCCACTTCTCTACATACCTACTACAATTATAATAGATTGTGAAATCATCAAAAGCACTCAAAGCAAAAGCTCCCGTGAGGCCAAGTAATATAAACGATGTTGTTTTCTTCCCAAGTGTGGTAAACCTTTTGTCGGCTGACTCAACTGGAGATGACACCCTGCACATGAAATGCAATAATAAGAGTCCCATGGTGAATTTTTTTTTCTATGTAATACTCAAATTTCAGTGGAGTTATATTTCTCCAAAGGTGTTCGCTTATAATACCACGACATGAGAGATTCTATTTGAATTACGCTGTTCCTAAAAGTGCAAAGACCTTAAACCGTTTTATTGTATTTGCAATTGTACAAGATAGGTTATTAGTAATTACCATGGAAGGTATAAGGAAAATGATTAAAAGGTCCCAAATTATATTTCTCCAAACATATTCACTTGTAACACTGTGATATGAGAATTTCTCTTTGAATTAAACTTTTCCTACCAGATTTTCATTCATACAAAAACGATTACAAACACTTTTACAAAAAGAGTTAGCTTCCAACAACATGTAGAACTAGTCCAAACATCTGACCTTTCATGTCAGGACCTTTTGCAAGCAATATTCTGTTTTTATGACTTAAAGTGTATCTCCTTAAAAATAGTAAAACCATATTGAAGGTGCAAAGACTTTCTCAAACCATTTTCTTGTATCTACAATTATAGAAGCTATGTTATACCATGGAAGACATGAGACTGATGTCAGAAGAGTCCCAACTTGCTTAGTGAAAATGGCAATCAAACAAGTAAAATTAGGGGGGAACCACACTGAATGTGCAATGACATTCTCAAACCAGTTTCTTGTATCTACAATTATACAAGCTTGGTTATACCATGGAAGACATGAGAATGATGTCAAGTGTCCCAACTTGCTTAGTGAAAGTGGCAATCAAACTAGTAAAATTAGGGGCAAGTTTCCCTAACTCGATTTGAAGACCATTTAAGCCAACCTCTATTTGCTATTAAATATACAATTCTGACAGGTTCCACTTATGTCAAGTAACATTTGAAAGAAAACTGTTAAGCATTGCTCACACATTGTATGTAGTACAGATCATTACTATATTACTATTCAATGTTTGCAATATGATTACATAATAATTGTCTAAGAATGAAGATCGACTACAATACGACTAGACATCAATAACTAATTAATGGTAACAATTTCATAAGATCAACAATTGCATGCCAAACAAATTGTAATCAATATGAAAACTATGATCTCAGTCTTTCTGGCAACTAAGATCACCAACTAAGAAAACCAATTGCAATAACCAAGAAAGAAACTTAATGGGTTTAAAAAAAGTGGTGACAAGTCAAAGCACCTCTTACGGATTGGTCTCCCTAATACCCTACAATGACAACTTCATATACATGTATGTTTGTAGAAAAACATATCGATCAGAATGCAAAGCAACCTACACAAACTCTAGGGGTAATTGGAAATCGTCCATCATACTAGGAACCTCAAGCAAGGAGGTGAAGTATGCCCATCACCAAACCTCCCATGCTACCTAAACTCAAGCCAATGCCACTTGATGTTCAACACCATTATATATCTGGTTGAAACAAACATGGCCTGGCTCACTAATCTTTGGTCCACAAACTCATCATCACTTGTCATGAAAGTGAAGAAAAGTGAAATGAAGGTTGTGTCTGTTCTTTACTTCTTGGTGGGTTTGTCTAATTTTTCTGTGTACAATGCAATCTTTTTCCATCTCCATTTGCTCTCCAAGCCACATATCTTCCATTGTATGTAATAATGGAGTAGATTCCTCTTCATACAACATTGAGCATTCAAATGGCTTCAAATTTTCTGCATTTGTTACAGAGTACATATGCATATATGGCGCAATGTTATCAAAACTGGACCAGTTCTGCCAAAACAGGCAGATTCAACCAATTCCTAGGGTCAACCACTCCAAATGGTGGTTTCAAATAAAAAATTGCCGGTTCCATACGTAACCGGCCTTATTTTGCTGAACCGTCCTTATTTGTCACCCTGGTAATATTAAATTCTTAAAGTAAAAGTTGGTGTTCTCCTTTATCTTTCCTTTTCTATCCTTTTACTTAAATTTTTAACATCGCCATTGATTGTTCCAAGATGTTTGAGAGTGGTTCCAACCTCATCGGACTTCATATGGAGAAAGTAAAATTTCAGATCCCATTCCAAATTTAGCATACTTAACAGTTATCACAATTTCAGGATTGGCAGGATTGTGGTGTTTCCACCGGATTCTATGTTGTATGAGGCTATTGGATTGGCATTTCATCAAGAGCACCAAGCCCTCTACGTACCTTGATGATGGTGGTGTTGATTATTTGAATCCTCTGTCATGACCTTAGTAAAAATGTACCCATCACTAAAGCAAAATCACTGATTAGACATGTTAAGATTTTTCTACATTATTTTAAGGCTTAGATTTGGGAGTTTCATCAAAATTGGAGGGTGTTGACTGATGTCCCTAGAGGATCGAGGTATAGGCAATGGCTAGAGCCTCAAGGAGGGGACAGAGGGTGCTATTGACGATAAGGATCCCAATATAGGCGATGATTTTGATGATATGTAGTTATTTGCTGTAGCATGATGTTTTTTGGACTCTATGGGCCATTTAGAGCCTCTTTGTTTATGTATTTTGGTTCAGATATGGATTGCACTTGGTGCTATTTCGGTTATATGCACCCTTACTTGCAAGTTGCTATATACATGAGTAAACTTTGCATATTTGTGTCTAATGGTTTGGATTCGCAAAGATGTACATGAATATATTTTTTTTAATCAAAATTTGAATATTTTATGTATTTTTTGGTCATCCAGTTTTTTTCTGGTTTTTTTATGGTTTTTTTTTCCAATTCTGGTTCAGTTCCAACCAGTTTTCAGTTTTTGGGGTCCACTGGTTCGACGACCAGTCTAGTTCTGATAACATTGATATGGTGGCAGCTTCAACCAAAAGGCATTTTCTCCAAAGATTTCGAAGGGTCCATACCCTATGGGTTTCAATTTTTTACCTTCTCATTTGAACCTCTTTTTGTTCAAGTCCAAGAGCAATATCAAGTCCCCTTCTTCAAAATGATGACACTTTCTAAGCATGTCATGTCTATTTGTATATCTCTGCTTAGTTTTTTGCAAGAGTCTTTGTACCTGCCTATATATCTGCTGGATTATTTCGACAAACTTGACAGCTTTTAGTTTTTCATTGTTTGAAGTGAACTCTTTATTCCTACCTTTGTCAAAACAAAGATCAAACGGAGTTGGTGGTAATCCCAAACAAGTCTCAAATTACGACTATTAGGTAGAGCTATGAATTGCTCTATTATAACAATGTTGGATATATGGGAAACTTTCATCCCCCGTCCTTGGATGTTTTTGAATGTAGCCTTTCAACAGTTGAACCGGTGTTTGCTTCACAACTTCTGTTTTCCCATCTATCTGTGGGTGGAAGGCAGTGCTCCATCTCAGTTCAGTATCGATCATACTCCACAATGTGGTCCAACAATGACCCAAAATGCTGTGATAGAGATGATGGATTCTAGCACTCCAAAATGCTCCCACACGTGGCTGAAAAATAACTTGGCTGCTTCAGCTCCAGCAAGAGTTTTCTTGCAGGGATATAAGTACTGTCATTTTATTGAATCTATCCGCTATGACAAATAAATAATCATAGCCTTGCCTGGTTTCAGGCAATCGTCCAATGAAATCCATGGGGAATCAAGATGCTTTCCCATGGCCGATTTGGTAGTAGAAGGGGTGTGTATAGACCCAACTTTCTATTTGTTGGATTAGAAGAGCAACAAAATGCATGACCTCTAATAAACTTAGCAACATCATTTGGCAATTTGGGCCAAAAGACATACCTTTGCAGATTCAAGGTTGTTTTCCCCACTCCAAAATGTCCTGCGACTTTCAAAGTATTGACTTCTCCTATAAAAACTCTATGCCCAATTGTTGGTATACCTAGTTTTCTCATTCTTGTAAAGTAATCCTTCTTTAAGAGTATACTCAGCCTTCAATTCCCCTTGTCTGATTGCTGCTACAACTGAACTAAAGCTGTATCTTGGTCATACAACTCTTTCAACTCTACATGTAAGAGTAGTTGTGAATGCATTACAACTACAAGGGCTGGAACAATTGTCTTGGTTGGCCTAGATGGTATGTCTACAATGTGAAAATTCCCAAGCCCTAGGTCACTAAAGTCCTTATGATCTCAATCAAACAAGTAGATTGCTGAATTTAATTATTGCAGAAATAAATTTCAGACCATAGCAATAATCACACATTAGCTGGAAATCAAATAGCGGAAGCATAAAATCAATTATACACATACACAGGTAATTACTCCTTCAAATCTAACTTTTCATTCCTTCGAAAAACTTACAAGGAAACCTCCACAAGCTGTCCAAAAAACAGCATTGCACAGATACCAAAAAACACCTTAAACTCAAGCTTTTTCAGCCTGATTGAAAGGTACAGCTGCTGGAAAAAACCAGAAACAGCAAAAAACTGTTGTACAGCCTGCAGGATAGTCTGTACGACCTGTCTATACCATTGTACGGATCTATACAATATTGATCGTACAACTGTACGAAACTGTGCGGATCCCCATAGGGGACTACGTGCTGCCTGGAAATGCCTCTTTCCTGGCTGCCTGCTCTCTCTCCCTCTCTCTGTCGCTCAATCTGCTCAACTGCTCAAGTGTTCTTGTGTGTTTGAACTCTCTATATTGACCTGTCTTTATAGTTTTAGCTGAGACCAAAACCCTAATCTATTTTGAGATTACTCCTAGTCCAAGTCGTGCATGCATGAAATACACTTTTTAGACTCAACTGCTAAAAATAAGACTTTCACTTTTTAACTAAAGTGAATTGCAAAATAGAATTACTTTTTCAAAAATAGAATTACTTTTCGAAAATATCTCGAACTAATTTCAGTTCGAGCTATAATTCTCAACACTCCCTCTTAGCAACGAAAGAATTATGCACCAATCCAAGTATGTATCTGAATGTCTCAAACTTCCCTCTTGCTGAGGGTTTGGTCAGAATATCAGTGACATGTTGATCAGTTGGAATACACTAAAGCTTCATCGCTCCCATCTGAATCTTGTCTCGTATGAAGTGATCTCTGCTCTCTATTGTGCTAAGTGCCAAGGAAGTTTGCTTCTTGCTAAACCAGGACGTCATCATTGATCCCAAGCTCAAGCAGCACCCTAAGGTGCTCTTCATGTTTGTTCAATGTTGCACAACCTACGCACTCTGAGTCTATATGCACCTGCAACTTCACTTCACCATCTCCAAGATATTTGAGACCATACTCCACTATGCCCCTCAAATACTTGAGCACATGTTTTGTTGTTACCCAATGCTCCTTCCTTGGCTCCATTATGAAGGTGTTCACTACAAAACAAACATGGGACTCCTTTCCACTTCAAAGCCTCAAGGTTGTTCTATGTCCCTGGTGACTAGAGAAAAAGTTTCGTCGTAGCCCACTCCCTCTCTCTGGGAGAACCCTCTCACCACAAACCTCACTTTGAAATTCTCAATGCTGTCATCTGCAGCATGCTTGATCTTGTAGAGCCATTTGAAACTCACAATTGGCTTCCCCTCTAGTCTTGGCACTATGTCCCAAACAGCATTCTTAATGATGGAGGTGTACTTCACCATGGCATCCCGCCATACCTACCGGTTTGTTGCCTTCTAAAAAGTGGAAGGCTTTGAATCTAGAATGTTGCTCATCAATGCCATATAGTCTGGAAACTTCTTCGGAGGCTTGCTCTCTTTGAATGTTCTCCTAAGAGTCTCAACATGCTCCTAAGCATCCCTCAATGTCTGATTAGACCATCAAGGTCTTATGACAGAAGTGCAAGAGGCTATTGTCTCCCCTTCTCTACCAAAAAGTTGTTGTACTGCTCTGGAAATCACTATTGATCCTAGCTCAACCTTTGAGGCTTCTTGTTCCTTGTCCTCTGTCACTAGGTCTAGAATCTCCTTAGACCTATGTTTGTTGCTTGGGAAAGCAACCTTGGCATGCTTGCCAAGCGTCCACCCTCTACATACACCACGTTGCTCAATTTTGAACTCTGGAAGACCTATGACTATCTCCCTCAGAATAGGCAACACCTTGTGATGCAAGTGCCCCATCCTCTTGTGCCACAATTCGCACAAGTTGTCATTGTCATGCACCAAGGCTCGAACAGATTCATCATGCAACCTGTAAAACTTGCCTTCTCTAACCCCTATTACCTAAGATGTATCTGGGCTAGATTCCTTTAGTCTAATGAGGACTTGTTGGTTATTGAACTCCACTGCAAAACCCCTATCTTCCATAACTGAAATTGAAAGCAAGTTCTTCCTGAGACTTGGTACAAACAAGACATCATCAAAATCTAAATAATTAATTGACTTGAGTTGGAAGGGAATAGTACCAACTCCTGCTACTGGATACTTGGCATAATCACCAAGCTCAACCTGTACTCCTGAGTCTTGTTTCTTCAAACTAGAAAACAATTATCGAGCTCGTGTCGTATGTCGAGATGCCCCGCTGTCCACATATCACACATTCCTCGAAATTGTGTTGGTAGCAAGGCAAGAGACCAATGAGAAATCCTTCTCGAACTTGGCAGCAAACTCGTTCATATAAGTTTCTACACGAGTTGCTACCGGCTTTTGGTGTTGCTCCCCTTTACCCTTTTTATCTGGACACTATGATGCATAATGACCATACTTATGACAACTAAAGCACATGATTTTACTCAAGTCCTTCTTTCCTAGCTGTGAGGTTAACTCCTCACTCTTTCCCTTACCCTTGTTGGGTTCTTTACCTCTACCCTTATTTGACTGACCAAATAGAGCTAGGTTCACTTCACCATCCTCCTTGTCGACCTTTGACTCCATCTTAGTCTCCTCTTGGATACAATCATCCCAAAGCCTCTCAAAGTCGGGAAAGTTTTCCTGAGCGCAGATACCTTTGACAAATGGTTCCCATGAAGCCAGGAATCCATTTTGTGCCATGTTCACTAACTCTGCATCTTCAACCTTCTCCCCAACTACTGCAAGTTGGTCACGAATATGTGTGATCTTCATAAGGTAACTAGTGACTGTGTCTAATATGGTCATCACTATGGACCTGAGTTTGTTCCACAATACCATCTTCAAGTTTATGTTCTGACTTTAGTTGAGACTAACCAGAGCATCGAACATCTCCTTCGTTGTCTTCTTCTCGGATACATGAGGGATCAAATGATCATTTATGGCATCCAAGATCATTCGCTTGGCCTTCACTTCCCTCTTGTTGTGAGCTACCAATTGCTGCAGATTTGTAGGCGGAGTCACAACGTTCTTGATAATATCCCAGAGACCATTCTCTTCTAGCAAGAGTGTAACCCTCACCTTCTATGATAAGAAAATTCAAGGCACCATCCAATCTATCCTCAAACCTCAGGCATGTTGCTGCTGAGATCTATTGTATAAACTCCCAAATCTGAAAATAAATTTTGAAACCCTCTCACTATTGGTCCTTCTCCCCTGCAGTTGATGTACTGTTGCAGATCCTAGAGAATCTCAATTAGAGAAATATGCTATGATACCATGTGAAAATTCCCAAGCCCTAGGTGACTAAAGTCCTTATAATCTCAATCAAACAAGTAGATTGTTGAATTTAATTATTGCAGAAATAAATTTCAGACCATAGCATTAATCACACATTAGCTAGAAATCAAATAGCGGAAGCATAAAATCAATTATACACATACACAGGTAATTACTCCTTCAAATCTAACTTTTCATTACTTCGAAAAACTTATAAGGAAACCTCCCAAGCTGTCCAAAAAACAACACTGCACAGATACCAAAAAACACCTCAAACTCGAGCTTTTTCAGCCTAACTGAAACGTACAGTTGTTGGAAAAAAACAAAAACAACAGAAAACTATTGTACGACCTGCATGGCAGTCTGTACGGCCTGTCTATACCATTGTATAGACCTATCCGTATAGTACTGTACGTACAACTGTGTGGAATTCTGTACAACTATACGGAACTGTGTGGATCCCTGTATGGGACTACATGTTGTCTGGAAATGCCTCTTTCCTGGCTACCTGCTCTCTCTCCCTCTCTCTATCGCTCAATCTGCTCAACTGCTCAAGTGTTCTTCTGTGTTTGAACTCTCTATCTTGACATGTCTTTATAGTTTTAACTGAGACCAAAACCCTAATCTATTTTGAGATTACTCCTAGTCTAAGTCATGCATGCATGAAATACACTTTTTAGACTCAACTGCTAAAAACAAGATTTTCACTTTTTAACTAAAGTGAATTACAAAATAGAAATACTTTTTCAAACATAGAATTACTTTTTCGAAAATATCTAGAACTAATTTCTATCCGAGCTATAATTCTCGACATGCAATTTTGTTGGTCACTCCCTTCTTGTATTTGATCACCAAATTGATAAGTTGCATATATGACATCCACTTCATATGTCATGCTTGTTGCAACTTTGTCCGAGTTGCAAAAATTGTAGTGGCTTGTGATCAATGTCCTTTGTTGTCTCTTTTCCTAGTATGTAGTATCTCACATGCTTCACCGTTTCATGTAGTACATATAATTCCTTATAATATGTAGTATAATTGAGTAAAACACCATAAAATGACTTTGAATGGGATGTTATAGATCTCCCCTCTTGCCTAAGAACACTCCCTAAAGCAGTGTCTGAAGCATCTGCTTCAATTTCAAGAGGCTTTTGAAGATTAGAAAGCCCAAGTACAAGTGCTTCACAAATCTTTTTGTTTAGATTATTGGAGGCTCACCCCCAAGCCTTTGCACAATTAAACTTCACTCCTCGTTTGTTTAAAGAATGTAATGGTAATGCAATATTGTAGAAATGAGGAATAAATTCAATGGTCCGCCAAGTTTTTGAGACGGGGGTGATGCGGGAATGGGGAATCGCATCCAAGGGACGGGTGGAGACACCCACCAAATTTTAGGAAATATCATGGGAAACATCAAGGTCCCAACATAGGGGATCCATATGAAATCCTAAAAATAAAATTTTAAATATATGAAAAAAAATGACAAGTCACTAATATGAACAATGAAAGCATGAAATAATTCACATTCACTTTAGGGTTTTGATTTTTTTGAGTTTTTTAAATCACTTTTCCCGAGGCCATTGAGAAAAAGCAATGGGGAGCATCTTGGCATCCCCCATTTTGAAGGTAGTCTGCCCCACAAAAGGGAAATACCCCCCATTTCTTGGGAAACATCCCCCTTGTATCTCCTCGAGTTTTTGGCATCCCCCATTTCAGAGGCAGAATGCCCCCACAGAAGGAAACACCCCCCATTTCTTGGGAAACATCCCCCTATATCTCCCTGAGTTTTCCCAAAGGGGGACGTGGGGAAATTTCCCCATCGAGTTTCCCTATCCCAAAAACATGGGAAGCATTAGGGACATGCCACCCACTTGGTGGAGCATGTCCCATTGTAACACTTGATAATTTTTCTTAAATTCTCAAGGGCTCCAAGAAAAATTTTCACCTTAGTCGAGTTCTAGGGTCTTGGCCAATTCAAGATCACTTGCACCTTAGCTGGATCAATCTTGAGTTCATTGCCTCCAACCACAAATCCTAGATAGACGAGAGACCACTTTGCAAACTCGCATTTCTTCAAATTCAGTTGCAACTTATTCTTAGGGAGTGTTTCAGGTACCTGCTCCAAATGTGCCATGTGTTATTCCCATATCTTATTGAATATAAGAATGTCATCGACAAAACTATGACAGACAAACCAATGAAGGGTCTAAGTACCTCAGCCATCAACCTCATAAATGTTGCAAGGGAATTGCATAACCCAAAAGGCATGATTAGTCGTTCGAATAAGCCTTGATTGGATTTGAAGGTTATCTTTCAAATATCTTCATCTTTAATTTGGACTTGATGATATCCCAATTTCAAATCCAGCATGGTAAAGAATTTTGCACCTTGAAGTTGATACAGTTGATCATCCATCTTGGGCAATTGGTACTTGTTCTTAATTGTGATCTAGTTGAGTGCTCTGAAATACACAAACATCCTCCAAGTCCCGTCCTTCTTTGGTACAAGAATAACTGGTAATCCATGGGGTGAACAACTTGGCCTAATTGAATCCCAATGCACTGAATGCATATCCAAAGAAAAGGACTTAAGTGAATCCCATTGTAATAAATGCATAAACCTGAAAAAGGGGCTTGCAAAGCAATTAATGAATATCAAAAGGCAAGATAGGAGTGGAAAGAAACAGTGCCGAGGAAAGGGTAACTCAATGCACCAAGTGCTCCCTCTACAAAGGTGCTCATGGAGATGAACCTCACACGTGGCCTTGCATGTCAATGACAACGTGACCATGAAGTAAACCCCATGTCATACCATTCACTCATACTGTGCACTTTGATGGGTTTCTCGGAACTGCTCCTCTACTTGGGTACTGGCACACCTAATAGGTTCTTGTGATGGTCCTCCCATACCTAAACTTGGCAAATTGCATAAAGTCTTATGCTAGTGTGATGTTTGAAGAAAATACCTAATGTGAATTGCTTAAATTGTGGCTCTTGTATTAAATTGTGACTTACTTTTTATGATTCTAATGACTCTTGTATCCATGATGGTTTTTCTCACTTGACTTCTTTGAGCCCTACTTGATGATGATGCACCCCTTGAGATTGGTCCTTTGGAGGACATTGATGATGCTTCCCTTGCACTCCATGGAGGACGTTGGGGCCTTGATGATGAGGATTGGGTTACATGATGACTTGGCATGCCTCTTGACACCTTCTAGCACCTCCTGGACCTGAGACATTGCATTGATGAGCTAGGATGTTGCATATACAACCTGACGTGTCACTGAGAGGGCAGGAAGCACACACCCTGGGCGTTGCACCCCTTTGAGGACGTTAGGGTTTTGATGGATGCCATTGACCTTGATGAGGATGGTACACCTCTTCGGAGAGGTTGTGGAGCACTTCTCCCTCATGACATCATCATTTCCACCTTGGACGTTGCACATTTGAGGATGACGTCATGCTTGATGATGATTGGCCACATACTTGAGCCAACCTAGCACTTGCGATGATGAGTTGGCACCTTTTGATGAGGAGATGTGACCTTCTTGATGAGGAGGCATGACCGTTGAGATACTTTGCACCTTTTGGGGATGAACATGATGTTTGGAGCCTTTTGTACTCCATTAGAGGATGACGTCACCTTCTTGGAGCTTCTTACACCCACATGTGTGGCCTTTTAGGAGGACGTTTCTCATGTTTTAGCATTGTATCTTTATTTTGGAGGTATTTTGGGGGGCAACCTAAGACCTATCCACCTTGTATCATGGATTCTTATGTTTTAGGCAGTGTTGATTAAGTTGGCATCGGCAAAAAGTCAACGAGGGTCAGGAAAAAATCGTTTTGGCAAAAGTCGGCAAAAAATCGGAAAACCACGACAAACATTAAAAAATACAAAATATATTCATTTTTTTCAAAATTTTAAACATATAAAGCAACAACAACATCAGATAAACACATTGGCACATAAATA
>SNQJ01S0002215.1:231745-248598 GCA_010110895.2 Picea sitchensis
TTCATAAGAGAAGATATACATAGTCTTGTCCTTTTTATAAAAATGACTACTTTGTTTCTACATTTCTAACCTTATCCCTCAAAAAATTTATAATCCCATATATCTGGTCCTTTCATTCCCTCGAAAAGATTCTCCAAAACTATCCATTGCAAATTTTGCCACTTACATAAACACACCAGATTTACATGAAAGTCGGAGCATAAAAGACAACTCCTCACACAGTTGTCCATTGAGAAATTCTTGATAAAAAAAAATGCACTTGCATCAAGGGACAAAGCTTCCTTAGAAAGCTTGTTGGCAATAGAGCTCAATTCTTTGTAAACATGTGTATAGGAGTACCATTCCATCTCGCCTAGAAGATCATGGATCCTCCTCATCAAAGGTTGAAAACGCACCACCTGAATCTGCACCTTTCCCTTGACCCAATCTACTACCACTTGGGAGTCTCCAAGATCTGCAACTTCCTCAAATTAAGTGACTTAACAAGAAAGAAAAAATCCCATAGTGCAGTTAGCTCTGCCTTCATATTCGATCCCTAACTTGGCGTATATCTGACCTCAAAATAATGCTCTACTAAAACCGCCCCCACTCCACAATGAGGGAGTGCCCTTGACTTTCCCCATCAAAGAATCCCCATGGGGTGCCTTCTAGCAGATGAGGCATTTTGGTGATGCGTATCTTTACCTTTTCAAGCTCTTTCCTAAATTCGACATCCAACTTATGAACCACACCCGCCACCACCTTGGGTGGAATGAACCTGTGCTTGAAAAATGCAAACATTCTTTGTCCACCAAATAAAATACACAAAGAAACGTGGTAGTTCCTCTACCTCTATGACTGGGACTTCACTTCTCCAAGAATTCATCCATTCTTCCATACATCCCTCTAGCGAGATATGAGTAATTTTAAGTCACGAGACCACTTGTAACCATACTTGTTGAGCGAAAGGACATTGCAAAAACAAATGGATTGTTGACTCCGAGTCCAATTTGCACAAGGAGAAACGGCTTGGACCAACCCATCCACATTGCAGGCCTAAATCCCACGTAAGAATTTTGTCTTCCATTGAGAACCAAAAAAATGCTTTCAGCTTTTTCAGAGCATGCCACTTCCAAATTGTCAACCACCACCATTTTCTACCACCTTCAACAAACCCCTCCGCCAATGAAAAATAACCCAACTTCACCATAAAAGAACCAGATTTTACATTTTTTTCCTAGCACAATGAGTCGACTTCATCCTCCTCCAAATTGATGAAGTTTGATTTTAGGTTGCCTATGAATTTATTCCATTCCTCCTCCATGAATCCTTCAAGGCTCAACTCGACCATGATTTCTAGCTAGGTCGCCCTAAGATATCTAGCCCCTGTGACGCTACATCACTCAATAAATAAACTCCCATATTATGAAATCTACCGACCAGCTCTTCGAAGAGCTTGAAATCGCCATCCAAACCTTCCCATGGATCTTCCCTAATTCGTATCCTCCTTCCATTACCAACTCACCACATTGTCTAGACTCCTATCAAAGGAAAAGTTTCAACCATCACTTTCCAGCTTGTAGAACTAATATGAACTACTTTCTTGGGCATCCAAAACCATTCCTCAATGGATTTTCCAGCCAGATATTTTGAAATCATTACTCTTCCCCACAACATCCTGTTGTGGATGAGTCTCCACAAACTTTTTGTTGTTAGAGCTCTACTAAACCAAACAATATTCTTTATGCCCCACCCTCCAATCTCCTTTGGCATGGCTAATAGAGACCATTTTACAAGAGGGACTTCATCAACCAACTTTTTCCCTGACCATAGAAATAAAAAACAAGCTTTACGAATTTTTGTCAGAATACTTTTGGGAATTTTTGCAATGGTAGCCCAATAAACCAGAATGTTGCACATCACTAACTTTATAAGGACCAGTCGGCCTCCACGAGAGAGAAAGTGATTTAACTACAAATCAATTATTGCCTGAATTTTTTTAAATAACCAATGCCAATCAACATAGCCATATGCATTTGGCTTAAGCTCAAAACCAAAATATTTAATCCCATCATCAATATCTGATAATGCGGAGGGAAGAATATTTTTTAACTAAGCTTGAGCCTCGACACCCAAAGCATTGGAACTTACTGATGATTTTTCCATATTTATCTCCATTCTTGTTGCCAGGTAGAATAAATCCATTATATCTTTAATAACATGAAATTATTTTATATTACTTGCACCAAAGAGCATAATGTCATCAACAAAAAGAAAATGAGTAATGAATTCTGACTCATAAATCTTTAGTCCTTTTAGAAGTTGTTGCCTACTAGCCTTTTGAATAAACATGTTAAGCCCCTCTACCATAATCAGGAAGAGAAAAGGGGATAAAGGGAAACCTTGACTAAGGCCTCTATAAGAGTGGAATAACATTGAGGGGGATCCATTTATAAGGACAACGAAGGATGTAGACTCAATGCATCCCATAATCCAATTTATCTATGCCAAGTTCATCACCGTCCTAATTAAAGCTAATTTGAGAAATATCCAACTCACTTTATTGTAATCTTTGGATAGGTCTATTTTTAACACTATAGATAAGATTGTGTGCACTTTGATTGGGTGCAAGGCTTATTGGGCTAAGGGCACAACGTCATGGATTTGCCTCTAATGCAAAAATCCAAATTGCTCCTCAAGATAATGTCGCTAAGGATAGTACTGATGATTTTTCCATATTTATATCCATTCCTATTGCTGTGTAGAATAACCATTATAATCTTTAATAACATGAAATTATTTTTATATTATTTGCACCAAAGTATATAATGTCATCAACAAAGAAATGAGTAAATGAATCAATTCATAAATCTTTAGTCCTAGAAGTTGTTGCCTGTTTTCAGCCTTTTGAATAAACATGCTGCTTCCTGTACTATAATGAAGAGAAAAGGGGATAAAGGGAAACCTTGACTAAGGCCTCTATAAGAGTGGAATAACATTGAGGGGGATCCATTTATATGCATTTCACCAAAGGGATGTAGACCCAATGCATCCCATAATCCCAACCCCATCCCAAATCGTTTCCCAACCCACAATCCCTATCGTCCTAGATAAGATTGTGTGCACTTCTTTGATTGGGTGCAAGGTTTATTGGCTATAAGCAATAACGCCATGGATTTGCCTCTAATGTAAAAATCCAAATTAATTCTCAAGATAATGTCGCAGGATAGTCTTTGAGCTCTATTCGCTAGGAAATCGCTATGGACAATCTGCTTAAGGAGCAGCATAATACGTATTGAAAGGAATACGCTTAGTGCATTTTCAAGAGTATGTGGTGAGAGCATAGGTCTTTTGGTCCATTTTGTAATGTAATAAGACCTAATGTAAAATGTATAAATATGTAATGGGTTTTGGGGTAAGGGAGAGAGAAAGTGATGAACTTATCAGGTGAGCTTATATAGTTATGAAGTTTGGGAAAACTTGAAAATTGGAGAGTATGTTATGGATGAATAAGTTATGAGCTAAGTGTGCACTATATGCATGAAAGGTAAGGGCGTGTTCGGTTGTAAATGAGATATCATGTATGAGCGCAGTTTGCATCTTTTGTAAGAAATGATGCTAAATAATAATATAAGAAAATTGTCGTTGTGGACATAGCCCAGCTTGGGTGAACCACGCACTATGGTGTCTCCGGTTTTGTTGTGATGTGTTTGTTTCATCGCTCGGGTTATTGCATGCACTTAGGGAATGAATGATTAATATGAATAAGTTATATGTTGGTTTTGCACACATGAAGAATGATCTAATGAATGCTTGTTAAGTATGATGAATATGATAAATGTATCCCATTCCTCCATGACCGCTGAAAACCCTCGCTCAAAATTCCCATAGGTATTGATATCCCCTATCCTAGGGGATAACTAAGGATCACGCCTCGAGGCCCACCTGTCCCAGACATGAGTGTCGAGAGCCAGACAACTTGATCATGGCTTTGAGGGTACATCTTTTGTTCAGTGCAGCCCATCTATTAGTAGCAACAACATCCATCCCACCATCCCTCGGTCCCAAAGTAGCAAGTCTTGCTCCATGAGGCAAAGAGTCTGGGTATCATGGTACGTGTCACTCTGATTATTGAAGCACTTGAATATGTTACATTGAATTCTCCTTCATTTCATAACATTTGCTTGGAAATTATGGTCTTTGACTTGTTCATACTTGGGAAGTTGACATAATGCCCTAGTAAGGTGATTCACCTTTAGGATGGATTGTTATTGGGTGGGTCTATGAAAGGTCATCGTCCATTCCCTCCATACTTACCACTTTCCATCCTTACTCCTTTCATTTTCCCCCTACCTTTGTTCGGGCATTGGGTTTGCCACACTAGGAAAGGTTGTACATTGCCTTGTGGGAAGAAGGGGATAAAATTAACTAGAAAGAGTTAAAATCGAAAATGAAACCTTTGAGATGCTTCTCCCAGGGATTCTTGACAAAGTATTAAAAAGCTTCTCAGTAAGAAAAGGGAACACATAAGATAAATCAAAATTCAAGGTACTAGTTGGTGGATGGGAGGTCTCATCAAGAGCCAACCTATTAGGACCATGGGCATGTAGTGGTATGACACTACCATCTATTTGGTCACCAAACCAAGGTAGTGGCTCTTAGTGGCATAGCCAAGAGAAAGGGGGTCTCATCACGAGACAACCTTCTCATTTCCGTGAAATGCTTGTGGGTAACGTTGTCACCTATGGTCACCATGCTAGGACAATGTCCCCCAGCTTTTCCCTTGAAAATAAAAAAAAACAATAAGACTAAGAATAAAAGGCATTGAAAGGGATATGAAATAATGGCATCCATGATAAGGTGCAACTCGCCCTCTACAGAGGCACCCACATGCAATACCTACATTTCCCTGTTATCACTGCACTCTTTGCCCAAACGTTCCCTTACGCCACTTCACACACACTTACATGACCTAGATTGGTTCTCACTTGGGAAACACCCCAAACGTAAGGAGGATTATCCCAATAGGACATCTTGAGACTTTCCCTAAACATGACTTGTTAAACTGCATAACGTCTTTGACCATTGTCTAGGTAAAGGGGGGTTTGATGCACATGTTTGGGTAATTTGGTTATTGGATGTGATTGGCATTGCTATGATCCCTGTGACTTATGAGCCCCTAGAGGGAATACTTGTTGTTGCTGCAGGACTTTGTCGATGGATAGGTACATATGGGGGAATGATTAGGTCAGACCTCCATGGGGTTGGAAGCCCAACATATGGATGTTGTGACCCCACCAGGGGGAGAGAGAAACCAGAGGATTTCACGAGGAAGAAAAAAGGATGTTGCACCAGGGACACTCCAACATACCTAGACCTAGGGGGGTTTTGCCTTTCCACCTGGACGTTGACCCTTGAGAGCACTTGACATCATCATTTTGACCTCGACGTCATCCAGAGTTAGGGTTTGTACTCATGATGGGCAGTTGTGTGCTAGTTGGCACGTGTGGCAACATTCAGAGCCTTTGGAGGCCAAACGTTATGCACTTGAGGCATAGCGTTCTGCCTTAGGGGCCTACCGTCACCCTAGAAGGACATGAAGTCACCCTTGGAGATAAAATTAGGGTTTAATTAATGTCATTTGTGTAAAAACTAGATTTTAAATTTAATTTGTCCATGTCGGCCTTTTTATGACCTAATTGTAAATAAAGGTCATTAATATTGTATAAATAAGATAGAAAACTCTCATTTTTATGATCATTCACTCATCACACAAGTGTGTGCTCTGAAATTCGGCCCTCTTTAAGGGTTATTGGCTGAACTAAGTGGTGCGCAACTTCTCGGAGAGGCAAATTTTGGTGTATTTTGGCTATTTTTCATTATGGAGGATCTTCAACTAGGGTTTGGCTTGATTATTCTTGGTGAAGTAAGTAGAAAATCTACATTTTGTTTATGTTGTTGAATACTTGTGGTAAATTTTACTTGGTTCATGCTAAAGATTATGAAATTGCTTGCTTAAAACCCTAGGAGAGAAACATAAGTTATTATTTTTCTCTCTATAGTTTTCCACTTGTTTAAATTTTCTCAAAGTACACCTTGTTTAGAAGTAGCTACCAGAGCCCTAAATATTAGCACTCTAGCAGCCCTACTCTAATTGCCTATTGCATATATTATTTCTAAATTGTCTAAGGAAAGAGAAATCGTTAGGGCCTAAGTCTTCTTATTTTCTAGCCGATTTTCTCTTAGGACTTGGATGTTTGAGGCCTTGGGTTACCAACACCTCCTCCATCTATTCCATTTCCTTTGGCTAAGTATTATCATTGTTATTTTTCTCTAAGATTTGTTGTTGTTATTGTTGACTCCATGTACCCTAAAAGGCAATATTCCACTCACCTTGGTGATTGATTGATCAAACAACCTTCCTTGAAACCTTTACTAACTCTTACTAACCTTAAATTAGACTAATCCATTGACTAACTCATTGTTGTTGCAAAATATTGCTACAACCATCTAACATCAACAAATTCATTTCAAAAAGCGACATTAAAAGTTGATTATACATTGCCAATTTTGCTTCTGACAAGTTGTTATCATTTTGTCAACTTAGAGCTATATTCTCTTGTCATTTTCAAGCATTTTTGAATCATAATTATTGTGGCTTTTACTAAACATTCATTGTTGTTATAGATAATTACTTTGTTGCAATATTATATCAGCTTACTTATTTTTCAAAGGTTCATGGTTTTATGAAGCACTAAGATCATATGGTACCTTGAAATTGCATGTTTTTTCTCTTCTTGTCTTGTTCTGGGCAAGTACACCTTATTTATCTTTTGCTTCATCTCTATAAGACATGAAGAACCTTTGAAATTGAGTGACCTGTGAGAGGGGGGGAATATCTTGTACTTTTTCCTTAGCCTTCTCAAACCCTCAGGTCACTTGGGACATCTCCCCTGGGGTACATTGATATACTCCTAAATAGAAAGGGGTTTCCTATTAAGGTGGTAGTGATAGGTCACTCCTTGTTATGCCAATCTTGCATTCACTTGCCTTGGGATTTCGGCAAGTACAGATCATGCGATAACATTTTGGCGCCATTGTCAAGGAACACCGAGTCAATATTCCTCAAAACGACACTTTTTCGATAAGTCTTTCCCTCAAAAGCCTTTATCTTACAAAGCTTACCTGTCGATTCCACTGAGGGTGATCCCCTAATCCCTTTGATAGTTTCAAGAAAATGATCTGGTGTCTCCACTAAGTTCAGGGAGGTATACTAATCCTCCCAAGTCTTACAGAAGAAAGCCTCCCGGAAACTCTCCTATAGTAAAATCATTATTTGGAGGCAATCTTCCTTCCAATACAATGTCTAACGCTAGGACTCGGACTGTTAATACAAATCAAGCTAATAAGCAGAAACGATGGTCATCCAAGATATTCAAGCCATTAGACAAGACAAACATTCCATGACACCCTAGGCAAATGCCCCCTAGGTATGAGAAATTGTTGCCCAACTTCACTGGTAATGATGTAGTTAGCGTTGAAGATCATATGAGCAACTTCTGGACCTTCTTTCAACTTCATCCTGTAATTGATGATGTTGAAGATTTAGATATGAAATTATTCTCTGCTACCCTTCATGATGGCACTAGACGATGGTACAATGGTCTCCCTGATGCTAGTATTACATTCATGGACAAGTTAGAGGACGTGTTCCTCAAATGATGGAGTGTCAAGGAAGACCCTAACATGCTGCTAATAAGGCTGAATAACATCACAAAACCCGAGAATGAAACTGTTAGGGAATTTCATGATAAATTTGAAAGGTTGGTACAACAAATCCCAGTGAGCTATCACCCTTCAGACAATTTCCTTCTCTTTCTTTACACTAAAGGCCTTTATCGGACAAATAAATTTTCTCCTCAGAGATAAAGCCCCTAAGACGATCCAAGAAGCTCAAGAGATGGCTACAAGGATTGAAGATAAGCTATCATCATCCAGAGTTGAACCTTTCTCTACCCCAAGAGTCAAAATAGATGCTAGACCCAAAGTAGTCCATAATGTTGAATCTATTTCATATATTGCCGCTAGCTTGGCAAAGCTACAGTTGACTATAGATGGCATGGTCAAGACCCAAGAATTAATGATGAATAGGATTGTCAACTTAGAAAGAGCCCAACAACAAGCTCCTAGGCGTCATTATAAAGGGACATTCCAAAGAGGAAATCAAGTTTTCAAACCAAAGAATGATCAAGAAATCTCTAATACTTTAGCTCCCACAAACATGGTAGAGGAGAATCCTTGGTGCTTGCAATGTAGAGATTCACATTGGGAGTATGAATGTCCTCTAAACAAAGGTGAACATGACCAAGTAAACATTGTTGGTCATACTATTGAGGCCCCACAATGTTGCCTTATTGAAGAACGTCAAGAAGGCACGAGGGAAGTAGCTGGGAAGGCTAGAATGGAGGTGATAAATAATCTTGATCAAGAGTCGAGAGATATGTTGAATAAACAAGAATTTCAAGTGTATACTAGACAAAATCGAATTTATCAACCTCTCCTTACTGTACATACAACTTTACAACCAAGACCTTCGCCTATGAACATACTTCTTACTAAAAATCCTCCCAAAACTGACAAGGTTTATTTGAATTTTGACTTTGAGGGTGCATTGGCTAAAATGCACGTGACCATCCCACTGAAGGAAGTTATCAAGGTTCCATATGTAAAATAAAGGTTTGAATTTTTTTTCAAAGTATCAGATGAGCCGATGGACCCTCCTATTATGTTACAAGAAGACCATTTTAGGGTTCAGTATGATGGACACCTGCCCTTCTTCACGACATTATTAGTGAATAACAAATGTCTCAACAACTATATGCTTGATTCAAGAGCAAATGCTAATATGATGTCTTTGAGAGTCATGGAGAGACTAGGCCTAAAGGCCACACGGCCTTATATGAATGTGTGCGGGTTTGAATCCAGGGCCATACCCACTCATGGGCTAGTTGAGGATGTTGAAGTACGCCTTGGTAAATATCCCGAGAGAGTAATCCATATGGATATTGTGGTGGTGGACGTCCCTGATGTATGGGGGATGCTTTTGTCCAAGAAGTTTGTTGCAATGATGGGAGGTACATTAGAGATGGACCTAACTTGCATCAATTTACCTATGAAGAATGGGATGATAGAGCACCTTCCAAATATGCCAATGGCCAAGGCCCATGTGCAAGAAATTGACAATGATGTTGAAACTAGTGTGACACATGAGCCGATCAAGGAAAACCTTCCTATATTTTCTCCAGAGGATTTGCCTTTCACATCAGAGGAATATTTTGATGAGATACAATGGCCAAAGAAGGAAGAGTATCAACAACTCTTAGATAAATATAAGGACAAGGAAGTTGGAACTGTCAAGTTACTAAAGAAAGGGGATGATGACATATTGATCAAACCAAGCCAACGAGAAGTCCTTACAGCTAAATCCCCTCCTCCTCCCTCCAAACAATATACTACAATTATATAAGAAACAACCAAGTTTGAAGCAAAGGAGTATCAAGAGGGAGATAAGGTCTGGATGTGGGACACATGGAAAGGAGAGCCTACTAATGTTAAAGAGAATGTGCAGTTTTGGTTTGGACCCTTCAGAATCAGAATGAAGTCAGTCAATGTTGCCTACTATCTATCCACGTTGGAAGGAAGAAAACATCCATTGCCGGTTAGTGGACACCTCCTTAAACCCCATCATGGGGCAAAGAGTTGACTTCACAGGTAAGTACAGGTAAGTTAGCTAGGCATTTGCATTCATTGTATATACCATCTGCATATCATGCTAGTATAGTTGTAGTTTCATTTTTATAATGTATCTCTCCATTTATGTATATATTCTTGCTTATCTTTATATTATATCATATGTGAGCGAGGCGTGATATCACCACCCTAATGATTATTGATACATTTGTTGAGATCTAGTAGATACAGGTCATACTAGAGATGTTGAGATTCTCATCTGCTCTATGGTGAGCACATGTCCCCGAGTTCAAGCCAGATGTTATCCCCTATCCTAGGGATAACTAAGGAGATCATGTCTCGAGGCCCACAGGTCCGAGACATGGAGTGTCGAGAGCCAGACAACTTGAGCATGTCCCTGGAGGGCCCATCTTTTCTTTAGTGCAATCCATCTATCAACAACAACAACATCCATCCCACCAGCTTGGTCTTGAAGTAACAATAAGTCTTTCTCCATGAGGTAATAAATCTGGGTATCATGGTATGTGTCACTCTGATTATTGAAGCACTTGAATATGTTACATTGAATTCTCCTTCATTTCATAACGTTTGCTTGGAAATTATGCTCTTTGACTTGTTCATACATGGGAAGGTGACATAATGCCCTAGTAAGTTGATTCATCTTTAGGATGGGTTGCTACTGGGTGGGTCTATGAAAGGTCTTCGTCCATTCCCTCCATACTTACCACTTTCCATCCTTACTCCTTTCATTTCCCCCCCTACCTTTGTTCGAGCATTGGGTTTGCCACACTGGGAAGGGTTGTACCTTGCCTTGTGGGAAGAAGGGGCTAAAGGCATAGGGGGTAAAAGTAGTTGGAAAGAGTTAAAATGAAAAATGAAACCTTTGAGATTCTTCACCCAGGGATTCCCGAGAAAGCAGTAAAAATCTTCTCAGCAAGAAAAGGGAACCCATAAGATAAATCAAAACACAAGATACTAGTTGGTGGATGGGAGGTCTCATCATGAGCCGACCTATTAGAACCATGGGCATGTAGCAGTATGAAACTACCATCTATTTGGTCACCAAACCAGGGTAGTGGCTCTTGATGGTATAACCAAGAGAAAGGGGTTCTCATCATGGGCCAACCTTGTCATCTCTGTGAAATGCTTGTGGGTAATGTTGTCACCTATGGTCACCAAGCTAGGACATCGTCCCTCAACTCTTCCCTTGAAGCACAAAAGAAAAAGCAATAAGAATAGGAATAAAAGGCATTGAACGGGCTAGGAAACAATGACATCCATGATATGGTGCAACTTTCCCTCTACAGAGGCACCCACAGGCAAGACCTACATTTCCCTGTTATCACTTGACCCTCTGCCCAAACATTTCCCTTACTCCACTTCACACAGACTTACATGACCTAGATTGGTTCTCACCTAGGAGACACCCGAAAATTAAGGAGGATTAGCCCAATAGGACATCCTGAGACCTTCTCCAAACCTGACTTGTTAAACTGCATAACGTATTTGAGCATTTGTCTGGGTAAAGGGAGGTTTGAGGCACGTGTTTGGGTAATTTGATTATTAGATGTAATTGACATTGGTATGATCCCTGTGACTTATGAACCCTTGGAGGGCATACTTCTTGTCGCTGCAGGACTTTGCCTTGTGGACAGGTACATATGGGGGAATGATTAGCATAGACCTCCATGGGGTTGAAATCCCATAGATGGAAGTTGTGACCCCACCAGGGGGAGAGAGACACCATAGACTTGCACCAGGAATAAAGAAGGACGTTACACCAGGGACACTCCGGCAGACCTAGACCCAAGGGGGTCTTGGCTTTCCACCTGAATGTTGACCCTTGAGAGCACATGACGTCATCATTATGACCCTGACGTCACCCATAGTTAGAGTTTGCACTTATGAGTGCAGTTGTGTGCTAGTTGGCACGTGTGGCAACATTCAGGGCCTTTGGATGCCAAACGTTATGCATTTGAGGCCTAGCATTCCACCCTAGGGGCCTAACGTCACCCTAGAAGGGAATGACGCCACCCTTGGAGATTAATGTCAATTGTGTAAAAAATGGATTTTAAATGTAATTTGGCCACGTCGGCATTTTTATGACCTAATTGTAAATAAAGGTCATTAATATTGTACATATAAGAGAGAAAACTCTCATTTTTATGATCATTCACTCGTCACACAAGTGTGCTCTGAAAGTCAGCCCTCTTTAAGGGTTATTGGCTGAACTAAGTGGTGCACAACTTCTTGGAGAGGCAAATTTTGGCTATTTTTCATTGTGGAGGATCTTCAACTAGGGTTTGGCTTGATTATTCTTGGTGAAGTAAGTAGAAAATCTGCAATTTGTTTATGTTATTGAATACTTGTGGTAAATTTTACTTGGTTCATGTTAAAAATTATGAAATTGTTTGCTTAAAACCTTAGAAGAGAAAAATAAGTTGTTATTTTTCTCTCTATAGTTTTCCACTTGTTTAAATTTTCTCAAAGTACACCTTGTTTAGAAGTAGCTACTAGAGCCCTAAATGCTAGCACTCTAGTATCCCTACTCTAATTGCCTATTACATATATTATTTCCAAATTGTCTAAGGAAAGAGAAACCGCTAGGGCCTAAGTTTTCTTATTTTCTAGCCATTTTCTCTTAGGACTTGGATGTTTGAGACCTTGGGTTACCAACACCTCCTCTATCTATTCCATTTCCTTTGGCTAAGTACTATCATTGCTATTTTGCTCTAATATCTATTGCTGCTATTGTTGACTCCATGTACTCTAAAAGGCACTAGTCCACTCACCTTAGTGATTGATTGATCAAACAACTCTCAAACAACCTTCCTTGAAACCTTTACTAACTCTTAATAACCTTAAATTAGACTAATCCATTGGCTAACCTACTGCTGTTGCAAAATATTGCTACAACCATCTAATATCAACAAATTCATCTCAAAAAGTGACATTAAAAGCTGATTTGACATTATGAATTTTGCTTGTAACAAGTTGTTATCATTTTGTCAAATTAGAGCTATATTCTCTTGTCATTTTCAAGAATTTTTGAAGCATAATTATTGTGGTTGTTACTAAACATTCATTGTTGTTATAGACAATTACTTTGCTGCAACATTATATCAACTTACTTATTTTTCAAAGGTTCGTGGTTTTATGAAGCACTAACATCAATGGTACCTTGAAATTGCATGCTTTTTCTCGTGTTGTCTTGTTCTTGGCAGGTACACCTCATTTATCTTTTGCTTCATCTCTATAAGACACAAAGAACCTTTGAAATTGAGTGACATGTGAGAGGGGGGGACTTTATTGTACTTTTTCCTTAGCCTTCTCAAACCCTCAGGTCACTGGATATGTATCCCCTGGGGTACATTGATATACTCCTAAATAGAAAGCGGTTTCCTATTAAGGTGGTAGTGATAGGTCACTCCTTGTTACGCCAATATTGCATTCACTTACCTTGGGCTTTGGGAAAGTACAAATTATGCGATAATAGGTACCTCGGGCGAGACTTCACCTACTTGCGGGTGATGCCAAAAGGGTTGATATATTTAGGTTTTTTTTGGTGTTTTCATGTTGAACTTCGTGTCTTCCCACCACGCACCAACAAATGGTTCTATTGTCGAGACCGGGATCTGCGACCGAGGGGAATGTGGAGACCTACTAAGGAGGAGATTGGACAATGGTTGGACATGAAGGTGATCGAGTTTGTTGTAGATCAGAATAATAATCTGTAGATCGATGCAAAGAAATGGATACAAAGGTATGTGTTTACAGATTTGCATGAAATTTTCTTTGTTGATTTTCCAATATTTTAGCGGAGTGGATCTATAGATTAGTTGAACAGAACAAAATATTTTGCACTGTTATTCCAAAAAATTGGACTCTTGAGTTAATTCGGAAACTCAATACTATAAGTAATCAGGTACCACACATAGTTGATTTCTGGTTGGTTAATATATTGGGAGGTTACATTATTGAATTTTCTATAGATTGTACTCAGTCATATAATGTTGTTGAAAGGGAATTCTTTAAGGGACCACACAGAAGATACTTGAAGTCACTTTCTACTTGGATTAAGACATTGTTGTCTGATTAGGGAGTTATGAAGATGGAATCTGATTTCCCTAGCAACTAAGTGCTTTCACGCATAAGGGGGACTAGGGGCTGACCAGGGAATGGTCAAAGTGCTGCAGGGAAGAATGAATGAGGAACAAATGGGCTGATGACACTGAGAGAAGAAGAAGTTCTAATAGAGGAAGAGATTGGGGTATTGCATAGTGGAAAGAGTTTTCGATATAGTAGGAAGAGGACTGTGGATGATAGAGAGGAGCAACGCAGTGAGTTTGAAGAAAGAGACATTGGCGTAATACTCCAGTTCATACCGCACACAAAATGTCATCTTAGTCCAGTAGAAGAAGATCCCACTTAGGCGAGACTCTGCATCGAACCCATGACCCCTTGTGTGTCTCCAAGGTCTGAAGGAAATTTATCGATTATAGTTAGTAAGGGAAGTGAGGATAACATTCAGAACAGTGGAAGTAGTACATTAACTGAGCTTCAAATAGTATCACCAAGGAGGAATATCGCGCAGAATATGATGGTGGGAGAAGATCCCACTTTAAGAATGTTTGTCTTTCATGGAGCAGGTTTAGAAGATCCACAACAAAATTTGTTCATTTGTGAGACAATATGGACTGTGAAGAATGTCCAGGATGATGATGCGAAGATTGCGTAGTTGGAAATGACATTCAAAGACCGCCCGTTACTATGGTACATGAAATATCATAGTAGTACACCTGCAGGACAAACTAGAACATTGGCAGATGTAAGACAAACTCTATTGAAAGAGTTCCAAAAACCTAAGTCCGAGTCACAATGCATTATAGAGTTGAAGGATATCAAGCATATAGTGAATGAATCAGTGTGGTAATATGATCAAAGATTCAAGATACTAAAGGATCAGTTGGCATCCCAAATTCTAGATGAACAACATAGGGAGTGGTTTATTGCAGGATTATTGCCGCATATACGCTGCCCCTTGACACAACAAAAGATTGCGTCGCAATCGGAAGCCCTAGAAATTGCTATGAAATTGGAAGCATCCCCTTTAGGAGAAAATGGCGCAGGGATGGCTCAAGTTTAGTCGCAGTTAGTAACGTTAACTATTCAGTTGCGGGAACTTGCGAAAGGAAAAGAAAATCCCAGGAAAGTCTAGTGTGTCACATGTAGAACATAAGGTCATCATAAGAATGAATGTCCATATTTTCAGTAGTATTTGAATACAGGATCTCCGAATCCATTAAGGGTATGGTGTGAGATTTGCAAGACAATGGGTCACCACCCTATTGCTTGTCCATTGATGTAGAAATATCATAGCAATGGAAAAAAAATGTTTTGTAATTTTTGTAAGTTAGTGGCACATGAAGACAAGGATTGTCTCGCATTTGATCTGATGAGAGAGTGCACAACAGATGCATACAGAGTCCAAGGAGAATAATTCGAATGAGGAGCTCTGTAATATAATACTCAATGATTTTATAATAAAGGAGGAAGAGGAGGGTTCAAAGGTCGCGAAAGAGGAGGATTTGGCAGAGGAAGAGGCCCAATTATATGTTGTAATTGTAATCATCCTGGACATTTGGCACAAGGCTGTCTAAATCCATGCATGATGTGCACATATTGTAGACAACTGGACCATGCAATGGAGGATTTCCCACAACTAATCGGAAAGTGGAAAGAAACGAGGAACCTGAATGTACAAATGATAACAACATAGGTGCACAACGAACAAACCAAGATAGCAGTGATTATGCACAGAGGAACAAGAACCAGATCTGATGCGATAGATCAAGGAAATAAGATCTACCAGTGGGTTAGGAAAGCAATAGATCCTCCTCCATTGTTTGACCCTAGAAAGGAGAAAGAAACGTATACGCAAGCAAGGAAGGAAGTGATATGAGTAGAAATTATATCATTGAATTTGACCATGCAACCTCTGTATGAAAGACCATCGGTGTATGATATGCCACTAGTCTATGACCATTTAGAAAGGCAAGTTGACGAGGCAAGCACTTTGAAATTTTTTCTAAAATGTTGTTTAGAGATAATGAAGGATGAGTATTCTTTGAGTATGTTGCATAGAATGATCGATCATTTCACCCAAGAGAAAGAGATACCATTCACACACTGAGCAGTTAACCAGGTGCACCACAAGAAAAGAACGAATAGGGATTTTCGACTCAATGTGTAGATAGGAAACTACGATATGAACAATATTATTTTGGATCTAGGTTCCGATGTTAATGTCATTCCGAAGTAAACCCGGGAAATGATGGGTAAGCCAAAGTTGATCCGGTCACCCATTCAGTTGAGTTTAACAAATCAATATAAGATTGTTCCAATTGGAAGGTCGACAAGGATAAGTGTTAGTATTGATGGAGTGCACAACTTAGTCTATTTTGAAGTGATCAAGATAGTGGATGGTAGCACCCTTACCCAATACTACTTGGACTTGATTGGGCCTTTGAAAACCATACTATCATTGATCTGAAGAAGAAAAAAATGATATTTGAAGTAGAATACTTGAAGGTTACTACGTTGTTGGATCCTACTGAAGGAACAAGATATGTAGAACTGGTAAAGGGAAAAGAGCTCGATAACCTATATGACTGCGCGGATGGACAATTACGTGAATCCTACAGTTGATGGTGTACTTGTTTGGAGAAGTATTAGTTCATGCACGTCAGATTCAAAAGAAGCTTTGGAGAATTGGAAGTAGAGATTGCATGAAGTGTCTACAAGGAAATGTACTTGGATTACCCACGCATTGCGATGGATTGGAACTAAGGTATGTGATCCTCCGAGGTATGACAAACTAATTGATGTAGCTTCTTTTATAAGAGAATTTGAATTGCAAATATCATATCAACAAAGATTACTAGCTTTAGACATCATGCTAAAAGAAACCTCGACAAGATGGTGGGTTGCGCATAAGGATGGAATAAGATATTAGCATCAATGGAGAAGGATATTACCGGTTAGGTTAGGGACAGAGAATGAAGATACTATGCAAAAGTATACATGATTGAGATGTCATAAGGAGCATGTTACACAATGCATTG